>PPIY02000050.1:0-67250 GCA_003707405.2 Dujonia schatavii | reverse complement strand
GCGCGTGCCCCCCCCCCCGGCAGGGCTGTACATGGCTACGGGTCGGTTGTGCCTCCGGCGGCGCTCCCGCGGGGCAACTCCGTTGAGGAGCCTCCCTTCGGGAGAACAGCCCCACGCAGTGGCCTCCACGGACTGGCCCGAGCGGAGCGGACAGCGTGCCCCCGGAGAGCCATATATACGCTACGGGTAGGTTGTGCCTCCGGCGGCGCTCCCGTGGGGCAACTCCGGGGTGAGGGGGAGAAGACCTGCGTGCCTTTAGCTTGTCGATCGCATGCAGAGGATGGCTGCGAATCGTGCACCCCACAACAACCCCACAAGCGCGCAAACAAAAAACTCCCATCCACCCACCTCCAGTTCCTCCTCTAGTATCTAGTTCGTCTGTACCGCTATACCATGTCCAAGCGCGTAATTCCCTTGGAGTCGAACCCCGACATCTTCAATGAGCTCTCGTACAAACTAGGACTTTCTCCCGTTCTCCAGTTCCACGACCTCTACTCGTTGACCGACCCAGAGCTTCTTGCCTTCATCCCTCAACCCGTGCACGCCATAATTCTCCTTTTCCCGCTCACGGAAAACTATGAAGAGTACCGCAAGGGCGAGGATTTGAAGTCGCGCGCAGCCGCAGGCGAGTACGAAAACGGCAGCTACGACGCAGTCAGGTGGTTCAAGCAAACCATCGGCAATGCGTGCGGGTTGTACGCGCTCCTCCACATCCTCGCCAACGTGCCGCGCGGGCTCATTATCAACAACTCGATCCTCCGCGAGTCGTTATTACTGCAAATCACCCGCAACTCCAGCGTGACCGACACTTCAAGGCTCGTGGAGCTCTTGGAGAACGACATCCAACTCGACTCCAACTACGGCCAGCACGGCCAGACCGAGGCTCCGTCCGCGGATGACTCAGTCGACCTCCACTTTGTCACCTTCATCCGCTCAGATGTCACTGGACACGTGTACGAGTTGGACGGCCGCAGAAACGGTCCCATCGACTTGGGGGTGTCGGACGTGCCGGCCACAGACCCACCCAACATCTTAGCTGAGTCCAAAGTGGTGGAAAAGGTGCAATTCTACATGAACAACGCTGACGACATGAACAAACACAACTTCTCCATCATGGCTCTCGCACCGTCGATCTAGCAATGCACGTGTACGCAACTATTTGTAGTTTTCGCCCACCGGGCGCTCCTCCTGGGCCACTCCGTGGGTCCGTTCTCCCGAAGGGAGGCTCCTCAACGGAGTTGCCCCGCGGGAGCGCCGCCGGAGGCACATCAGCCTCGTCGCGTATGTATGGCCCTGTCGGGGGCACTCACGTCCGCTCAGCTAGAGGTACAGTGGATCTGCAGCGTGGAGGGCCCTACTCTGTTCTACGGGAAGTTCTCTATTAGTTATCGATTATGCTATCTACTTACCCACGGCGGATTTGATGGAGGTGACTGGCGCGAGGTTGTGCTCATCCTGGAGGCCTGCGATGCCCTCGTGGTCTTTGCGGAAGCCGGCATTCGGTGGTACGGCAGACTCGTCTTCCGCCTGGTCGCCGTGCTGCAAAAAGTGCTCTCTTTGCGCACGCTCGACCTCCATTTCAACGTGCAAGTTTCTGAACTGGAAGAAGAAGAGCACTGCAGCCACAGTCCCGGCAATACCCATTCCTGCGAACGGCCAGATTAAGTGGGGGTCCACCAACGTCGACACCAACGCCTGCGAGAGTGCGGACGAGATCGAGGTCATGAACAAGAAGATTGCCATCACGAGTCCCTTCATTTGTGGAGGCGACCGGGTGTATGCCAATTCATATCCTGAGGTCATTGCAAAACATTCAGATCCTGCTTGTAAGATGTAGAGCGACACCTCTGCCCAAGCAGAGATCGGTGACACACCAATTTTACAGTCGGTTGCGTAGTAGCCACATGGAGATGTCTCGTAGATTCTCCACTGGATAATGGCTCCCACCACCTGCGAAAGCGCAGCAAGCAAGAACCCAAAGGTAATTCTCCAGATAGGCTTGAAGTTGATGTTGTACTTGCGGAGCGTTGGGTAAACCGCATAGTCCAAGATCGGGATCAACACGATGATAGTTAATGGGTTGAAGTTGTTGAACAAATCGTTGGGAACACCATGTGTGCTCATGGTTCCTGCCTGCGAGGTTTGCACCGACCCAATTCCTGAGTCGTTGATCAAGTAGATCGGATACCACAAAAAGATCTTGCACGCGTTGAATGTTTGCTTGATGTCCAACACCCACTTGTCGTTCCAGGTGATGGGTGACTGCTTATTTATCTTGTAGAAATTTTCTCCACGAGCAAGCATGTTAGAGGGCTTGGCGTATTCCCAGAGTTTGTGTTCCTTCCAGCGTGCGATCCAGCCCTTGCGGAAGGTGACACGGGTGATTTTGAACGAATTCTCAATCACAGAGCCCTGTGGAGGCGAGCGGAGGAGACGAGGGGTCAAATAAACGAGCACAATGGGAAGCATTACGTACAAGATGCCGGGGACAGTGAAGGCGAGCCAAAAACCAATGAGTCTTTCGCAGTAGGAAGTGGCCAACTGCAAGAAGGCACCGATGTTGATTGCCCAATAGAACACCAACGTCATTCTCTCCAACGTCTTTTGACGGTCTACTATGACATGCTCACCCAGCGGGAGTTGCTTGACCACGTCGATGCCCACCGGGTACTGATCCATGAGCAAGGGCAACAAGTTTGGTTTGATGAAGCCCGTACCTATAGCCAACGAAAGCACCGCCAAAATCGTCGGCGCCATGGCCGCGCCACCCTTGATCACAGTAGGGATCGCAGCAATGATAAACAAAACGTGTGCAACGGCTCCAACAATCACACCTATCCAAATAGCCTTCAACTTGCCAATGGTGGTATCAGCAAGATACCCACCAAAGAGAGGTGTCACATACGCCAAAAACTGCAAAAGTAACGTGATACCGGACGCTGCCTGTAAACCCTTGCCCAAGGCACCCGCCTGGAACTCACTGCCCTTGGGAGGCGCCCCTGTGCCAGATCCTCCTTCGGGGAGAGGCCTCTGAATGAAGTTGGCCAAACACCCTTGCACTCCAAAGTAGGAGCCTCTTTCAGCCAACTCAACCAAACAAAGCAAGTAGACAACATATGGAGCATGACCTAAAACCCGTCTCAAGTTTGCAGCCTCTGACTTTGTCGGGCGTCTCAAACCTTTTGGGTTATGTTCATCAAAGTAGAAATCAAAATAGTTAGAAGGGTCTTCGTAATCGTAATCTTCGTCATTTTGGAAGACCTCTATAGAGGAGGTACTGTTAGAGGAAGATGTCTTTAAGTCGTTGCTTACTGCCACAGGAGCAGTTTCGACGTGCCCTTCGCGCTTTTCCAAAGACATTTAAAGTGCAATCTCAAAGTTAACAGATGTTCTAAAAAGACAAACAAACAACACTCTTTCTTTCTCTCTCTATTTATATAGAAAGATATCAATCACCTATCTACCATACGTTGATAATAATCTGCTCGTAAGTAACGTCCCCGCGTCAATCGCCACACACGATAAGGCGCAATCAACCGATAGCGGCGAGGTTGCAGAATTACGGCGCACAATATCCACCCACTAAGGCAATGCATGTGGAGATTAGCATGGTCGTTATGAATGAAATTTGCGGAGTAGAGGCGTGATTGCACCCATTCGCAACCAGGTTGAAAAAAAATACTTGACGCGCATTTCGCAAAAAAGCAGCGGCATGGCTGCACCCTAGGCATAAGCGAATAACCAAAGCCCACTTTTATAAGTCCGTGCATGTATTATGTCTGAGCCCTCATGGATGCACCGCGTGCTCTTGAGCGCTCGCAAGCTCATGTTCCGAGCCACTATCTATGCTACAGCTCCATTACAGCCCAAAGAACAAGCCTCTTTTGCTCCCCCAATGTACCTCCGCACCTAGGAGATTTGCCGTGGGTGCCAGCGGCGTATGCACGAAAAAAATTCTTCTTTCACACGGCAGCAAACCTCGCACACCTAAAATAATATCCGTGCCAAATCTCCAAAAGCAGCCATATTTCAACTTGCCATATCGCCGTGCAGTTTGCCGTGCCTTTGTTATACAACAGAGCTGGGGGCCGGGATCTGCGTGCAGCATGCGACGGTGGTGTCGGTGTCCGAACCTCAGCCTCAGGCACCGGTGTATGAATTTGGCGCTTGTTGTCTCAGACACAGTGGGCGCCAACTAGGCGTTGGGCAGCTCATCGGACAAAAAATCCAGACGCTCCCCAGCGTGCCCATCAAACCACGATGAGAACATTGAAGCAGAGTTGATATACAGCAGCAACCACGGCAGCCCTGCGTCACAGATCTTTTTGCCAAGAAATGGCCTATTGCCCCGTAAAATTCTCTCACATGCAGGCTCGTATCGAAGGCTCTGCAACCTTGTTTCGGTGTATGCGGCACCAAGTACTCTGGCACGTATGCGGTGACCGCTAGCTCGCGCATTGGATTTTATCCGCGCGCAACCGCCGTCGGCCGCTCAGATGTTATCGGGGAAATGCGCGTGTATCTACCACATGCCGTTTGATGTACTTAAACACTAAACGGGACCCCGTGCGGCCGGTCTTTTGGAGTGGGGAGCTAATGGACCACCCGCGTGGAAGTTGGCAGCGAGTGCTAACCATTACTGAATTGAGTGGATACTTGATGAGTCCTTGTGACGGAGCGTAGCCTGCTCAGATCATGATCTCTCTTCGGGTCCTTTTTGCACCACTGAACTTTTACTCCCTGTAACGTAAGTCACAACGGAGCGACTCACACCTGCCCCTTGATATCTATCTTTTTGAATCCTTGTTGCACCACGATCGCCTGTAGCACACCGCGAGACGCAACGCAGTCAAACTCGCCCGTGGCCACATACACATCCAATTTGTATTTGGCCAAAAACTGAGCAAATTCCTCTTCCCCACGGTTAACAAAGTCTAATATCTCCTTGAGGTACTCCACCGCCACCTTCCGGTACAGTCGTGCTACCACGTTGAGGCTTCGGATGCGCTGCTTTTCAATGAGAAAGTTCTCGATCAATTTGCAGCCAAGAGCCATGTAAGGCTTGGACTTGAGAAACCGGTATATGCGGAAGAAGTGGTAGTAGTTCCCGCGGATAATGCATGACTGGAGGTTAAAGAGGGCCTCGACACACTTGAAGAAGCGTACCGTGCGCCGGAGGCGGAACTCGGATGCTGCTTGTGCTGATTGGCCCGACGTAGCACCTCCAGCTGCAGACGCAGGATCGTAAATTTCTAGCTTGATCTTGTAGATGTCCGAATTGTTGCCCGTCATGAGCATGTATAAAATTCTGTAGCATATGAACTCGAGTTCCAAGTTCATAAACTTCTCGTCGATGACACCGCCTAGGCGACGCTTGAGCGAATACAAAAACCTGAGCTGCGATTGGCATTGGTTGAATTCACCCAAATCGTTGTTTTCGATCGCAATGCGTCCGTGCGTCTCGTACACGTGGATTGTGAAGTCATTCTTGATGTGCTGCACCGTTAGGTCCTGCCGGATCGACTTGAACTGGTCATTCACATACGAGTATGCCGCCGTGCTGTCTGTAGAGGTAGAGCTTGCTCCCGCGGCAGAAGCTGCTGCAGCAGCAACTGCCGCTCTCTTCTCCTTATACCTCTCCAATATATATTGAAGCGAGCGGTGGAGTACACGCTCGGGGCGCACACGAGCCGGGTCGGGCTCAGATGTGAGCCGCAAATACGACTTTTCGAGGTCCTGACACGTCCCCACGATAACTCGGCTCGCCGTTTCAGTACCACCATACGTGTATGCCGGTTTCAGGGGGAGCCCTGTAGGGGAAGCAGACATTCCAAACCGTTCCATGCGCTGGCGCTTGCGGTCATTTGAGTCGTAGGAAGTGGAGAGTGACTGGATAGGCGGCGTCGCTGGTCGTACCACCGACTCTGGCGCTGATCCTGATCCCGATCCCATGCCCAGCTTAGACGCAACCGCTGCGTCTTCACCGTTACGTCTCTTCTTGATAACACCGGGGAGTACCAAACTCACATCCTTGCAACCATGGATCACCGGTAACTGCTGTCTTCGCCAATCGTTGGTCCAGATCTTGCCCTCTCGTAACGCCAACGAAATGAGCTGCTCCAACTGTGTCTGGAACGTAGTTTTGTCTTCGGAAGAAAAAGATGCAGTGGCCGCAAAGCACGACTGCACGAATTCCTGGAGTGATGGCGGCCAGTCTGTTCCATTTGAGCCTCCATTTGTTGTTGTAGGTCCTGCTCTGGCAGGAGAGCCAACGTCAGATAATGCCTTTGAAGCACCAGCTGCCGCCGCTGCGGCTGCTGCTACTCGCCTCTCTCTACGATTGTGGGTCTTCGCCAGTCCTTTCCCAGGCGCTGACAGGCCATTTGAGACTCCGCTACTTCCCACCACCAGCAGAGGACTCTCTATAGCACGCCCTATTGCAGGGCCCTCGCCCACTACACCGCCTGCAACACCGTCGATCGGAACAAACTTGTACATATCCGCCGCATCCTTGTAGTTCACCTTTCCCTTTTTCGCGCCTCTGGACGCACGCTTTCGCACCACTTTAAATCCTGGAGGTGGTTGTGGTGCGTCCGGATACACCTCCGCCAATTCTCCGTTCGACGGTGCGCCCGTCGTTCCATCAATGTAGGGCATCACCAGCGCATCTCGAGCATCAGGCTGCTCACCAGCCATTTTATTTCTATCTATAACGTAAGCACTGCAGTGCACTTCACAAGCTGTGTTTATGAAAGAATACCTTTGATAACAGAGAGCGCTTTCAGTCTCAGTACGTGCCAGGCGCTTCTCCAACCCTCATTCGGCTCCCGATGTGCGTACGTGCGCGCGCGCGCTTTCGTGGGGCTGCAACAGCCCGCTGTGCGTGATTACATGCAGGAATACCAAGACACTCCTCCCTCTAGCGGCCTAAGCCTGAGAATGGCACCAGTAGGGAAAGCACACGCGAGAGCTATTTCCAAGGATACTCTTCTTGATACACAGCTCGTGCGTGCAGTCCGTAATGAAATCGTCCATATTCGATAAGGACCCCGTGGGCGTGCCAGATCGGCGGCGCGGGTTACCAAAGGCTCACCGTATCAGCAAATCAGGCACCAATGCAGGCACAGCAGCGGGAGCAGGAGCGCTGGGCGCCACTGCTCCTTCTTCGAGCACTATGGCGTCCACTTCTGTGTTCAGTCGTAGGGCCCAATCTGCGAGCCCATTTCCAAATAATAGCGGTAGCAACGGTGCTAGCAGCATCAATAGCGCCGGACTGACCTCCCATAGTGTAGCAACTTCAGCGTCCGTTGCGTCGCCAACGACGAACCTAACGGCATCCAGTTTGAGCGCAATTCCCAAATTTAAGAAAAAGCTGCTGGTGGCTGTAACATCGACGCCAACACCGACGTCCTCGGCTCCCCCTACCCCTGCAACCCCCAGTAACGCGGGAGCAGGTGATGGCCACCTGGCGGGGCTTGGTCATGGATCCAGCCACCCTGGCGGTGGTGCTGCGTCTATAAGCGTGTCGTGGAATATTGACGACATGCTCAGCTCGTATCAGGAGCACGGGGTTCTCCCGCTCCCGTTGAGCCCCTCACTCCCTCCGATTTTCACAAGCTCAAGCCCATCCAAAGCGCGAGCGAATGAGACTTTGTCTGTGCCCGGAAAAATCGGAAGGGAGAGTGATGGTGTAGGTCGGGGTGCCAGCGAGAGAGAAGCCAGCCGCGGGCGGCATAACCGGGCACTAGGACATCGCAGCACAGGTTCGGACATCGAGTCCAGTCTCTCGGACGAGCCCGACTCAGGCGGCGGCGAGCTCAACTCGGACGACGACGACGTGCCGCTATCGATGCTTCTGCCAACGTTGCCATCAATTTTTGGTGCAGAAAGAAACAACGACCGCAACCCCATTCGCAACCGGTCGCATATCGCACTGCCCATTCCAAAACTCGGGAAGTCGACTTCTCACAGCCCAGCGTTGACCAGTCTGTTCAACGGCAAGGTAAGAGTAATACGAAAGCCTATGGGCGGAGAGGAGCGCTTTCTTGTAAGGGTATCTTTTTCCCCGGAGTTCAGGCGCAAATTGGCTAGCATGGGTGGACCCTCCACTGCGGCAGCCACCGGGACTAAAAGCACAACTGCACTGAGTACGGCTGCCCGCTCGAGTACTCCGACCGCTCCACGGCCCTTAGCCGGTTTGGGTATAACAACTGGTGCACTCGGTTCTAATGACCCCCCAGTGTCAGCAGCCCCGGCTGTAGCGGCTGCAACTCCGGTACCCACAGCCTCTTCATCGAGTGCACGTACTGGTCCCACAGGCCCCACCGGTCTGACAGGCAATGTGGGCTCAAAGGGCCCCACAGGGAACAATGCAGGATCAATGGGCCCGTCTGGCCCATCTGGGGCCTCAGGACCTTCTGGGTCTGGGTCTGGGTCTGGGTCTGGCCCTATAGACTCAAAACTCCTCCAACGCAAAACTTACTGGATACAACATGCGAGCGAGGCAAAGCAAAAGGCTAAAGGGTTGGCCCAGGCAGGTAAAACTATACCGGCGATAATTGTGCGATTTGATTCCATTCTCCTATACATGATTGCATGCGACTATGACGAAAAGCTGAAGCTTGCCGGCGACGTGCTACCCCTGGAGAGGCTCTGGACAAATTTGATGCTGGATTGCCACGAGCTTATCGAATTCATCGAGCAACGTGCGATTCCAGGAGCACAGCCACCACAGAGAGCAGCGTTTCAGAACCTAGTAGGTGCATTGTACCTTGCACGAGCGTTACTCACAAAACGTATCAATTCGATCTTGCAAAGAGTGATCCAGCTGTACACAAAGAAAACTGCAGGGCAAGGCAACAGTGCAAGCAGCGGCACGATAGACCCAGCCTCTACTGAACTTCAAAACAAAATTATACACCTTCAGCTGCAGTCGCTAGCTAATTACGATCAGCTTGTTCGCGAGTTCCACCTAGCAGAACGTCTAAACTTTACAACCAGTCTCTACAAGAACTTCCCCAAGACTTGGAACAACCGTCTCCGAGAACTCCCCGCACAAAGGCAACAGAGCCAGATAGACTTGCAAGGGTTTGCTCCAGCAAGTGACAAGTACTTCTTTCCGATTGGGTTGTACTCAGAGTTACAAGAAGTAGGTGGATTAATCTACAGTTGCAGTAAGGAGCTTATGGAGATGGCGGCAGCAGACGGACTGAAAAAATTCGTGTACTACATGAAGAGCGGATTGAAAGAAGCAGGTGACGGCAAGTAGCTGAAACAAGCCGACCAGTGTATACTAGACAGTGATATAATTGGACCACAATGAAGACACCACGTAGCAAATACAATTATTCTCATGTTCTTCCCTCATCCCTTCCCAGAGAGGAAAGCACTACATAAGAGCAGAATGCTACTCATACTATTGCCCCTAGGTAATGTTTATCCGTGTATTATCTATACAGGTTGTATCGTATCGTTCGTTATTTGGCTGGCGCCTTAGTGTACTTCTCCTTGTAGATCCAACTGTTACCAATCAGCTTTCTTCCAAAAAGTTCACTCAAGCGTAGCCATGCTGCCGCCTTGTAGTAGTCCTTTTTATGGGACTTTGATTTCGAGCTCCAGATCTCTCCCAATTGAGCCATAGACGCCACATCCCCCATGGCCGCTGCCTTCAGAAGATACGTAATTCCCATGGTTTCGTCTTTATTTGTGAGTCCAGACCCTGTAAGGAGACAGTTGCCAACCTCGTGATACGTTGATGCTACCACATTCAGGTGTGACTTGACTGATTGGATGAATTTGGCAAGCTGTGCTTGTGGGAGCTTGGAATAGTACTCGTAGAGGAGTACTGGATCTACCTCCGGCTCGCGCTGGAGGTATCTATTCATGATGAGGATGAGGTCGTCTGGACCAATGTCTATGAGCTTGTTGACGTATGCGCTGGTGGCACTAGTGCTGACACCTGTGCTACCGGATGACGCCCCAGTGACAATGCTGCCACTTCCTCCAGGTCCACTGGCTCCATTGGCCTCACCAGCTGCATACTGAGTCACCAACAAGCATCTCAACAACCACTTGAGCGAATTCTTTTCGTTCAACTTGACACCTTGTCCGTACCGCAATGCTAGCGCATATAGATACATTGCCCGCGGGTAGTTGTTGGGGATATTTGCAGCCAAATGGAGTTGGTACAGCGACTCCTTGTGGTTACCAGAGTTTCTTAGCTGGATTGCAAGGGCGGTACGTTCCTCTGGCGTCATGTCCTGCTTTGCGAGCTTCGACGGAGACGTGAGCGAAACACTGGATGACGATGCAGACCGTGACACCGTTGGGTCAGACACAATTCGCCGTCCATCACTAATGTTGGGTGAATGCAGTTGTTTCCGCTTGGGCATGAGAAGCTGTCTACTGCTACCGGTGCTAGGACTGGAGTTTACCGTAACAGTGCTGTTACTGGAGAGGCTGCCGTTAAGTGGCAATGTGGAGGTGGATGCAGATGACCGGACGGGCTCGCTGTGGTTCCTTTGGAGCATAGGCGGCTGTTTCAGATGCAGCTGCACCTGATACGAAGATTGCGAGAATGAGTGCGGTGAGGAAAACTGAAAGTCATCACTGAGCTCATCTGCACCGTGTTGAGGAGCGCGGTGGTTTTGGGGCAGCTCCAAGTTGGGTTCTGGAAGCGAGTTTGTGTGTCTATGGCCGTAAGTAAACTTACCAGACTGAATTGGTAGATGCTTAGTGCTGCCAGTTGCATTACCGCTCGTAACGAAAGGCGAGCCGTTCGCAGCTGCCTGGGCAAAAACATCAAAGTTCTCATACTCCACGTCCAAATCGACGGTATCACGCTTGGATGCATAGTCAATGGCTTGACGCGTGATTGGCAGTGAAAACGGAGTTGGGATTTTCTGTGAAATAGTCGCCACGGACTCAAGTGACTCCATATCGGCCTGGTACGAGTAGATGGACTTGTTGTCGTCGTTGGTGGAGTTGGCAACGCCACTCTCAACGTTTCCAATAGTGTACTCGTTGCCAGAGTGATCAGTTGAGTTTACTATAGGGACAGATTGGTTCGCATCGTTGGATCTCAGTATAATGGGAGCGGCCTCGAGTGATGGCTTCTTTTGCAGCAGTGGCAGCAGCAGCAACTGTTGCATCTGCTGATTTGGGAGCTGTGGCTGATACGATGCGGGTTTTGGAGGCACTGGTGGACTCTGTAAGAGCGTTTGCTGCTGCTGTTGCTGCTGTCGTTGTTGCACCAATTGTTGTGGTAACTGAGGTAGTTTATTACCGCTCAAACTCCTCACTTGTGAAACACCTGCAGATCCACCCGTTGGTGCCAGGGGTGCCCGTTTGAGACCTACAGACGCTGAATTGGTCGAGATTGGCGTGTGCTTCCGTGACGACTTTTTCCTCGAGAGCGATCCGAGCAGAAGGAGCAGCGACAGCTTCTTGGTTGACGATGAGCGCGAGATTGGATTCGCCCACGACAGTATCCCTCCAGCGTTTGCTCTCTCTTCGTCTAGCCCGAGCCTATCGAGGAGTCTCCCCGTGGACTGAACCGAGACATGACTGTACCGTTTAGCAGCCCAGTCAGGATCGTTATTTTCGTCTTCGTTGTAGTCGTCATCTAGATCCAAGCGGTCAAGCAAACGGCCATTAGTGCTGACCAGATCGAACGAATATATGCTGTTACCATCGCCATGAGCGGCGGAGGTCTTAGAGTACGCAGAATGCGTCGGCTGACTTTCGCCCCCACCGCTCATACCATTACTGCCGCTGCGCCCATTGCCATTATGACCACTAGCTGTCACACTGTCAGACTCTAAACTCTTACCAGCACTGGGGGTAGTAGCAGTGGCTATCATGTGACCCTGAGGAGAAGATTTTCGCGGCCGCGTACTTATGGCTCCGTTCGATAGCGCCATCTGAAGTTCAAGCTGGTGGAGGGGAGAATAGTTCAACTCATTTTCAAAACTAGTATTCATCACCCACCCCAGACCCTATATTTGGCTTTTCTTTTTTATTTTTATTTTTATTTATTTTTATTGCACAACGGGTCTAGTACAGAGCTATCGGGAATGTTGACAGATGCAAATCCAGGCACAGACAGGGGCACCAAGTAGAAAATAGCTGATCAAGCTAGACGGGATGAAGTGGGGCGGTCACGAACGCTTGTTGCTTGCTCGCAATTGGCGGGTGGTTTTAAACTTTTGATGTGTATCAGGAAGGAATGTGGCTGGTACAAAAATAACACTGCGACCGCGTGCGCGCTACAGCGTACCGCTGCCCCTGGGGGCTGCCAAAGTTAGGGGCGCGCAAGATCAACTGGTGGCGCCATAAGCCGCTAAAAATAAAAATTCTAAGGGCTTTGAGCACAAGCACTGCCATGGTAAGGGACCACGATAAAGAGTGTATCTTGTTGCACCCCTTATGACAACCAAAGTTAAAAAAAAGGCGCTGGACAAATGGACGAGAAAGGGAAATATGGAAGGGCTACGAGAGGTTTCTAGAAGGTTTAGAGGGGGGGCTAGAAACCCGTAGAAGCCTGGATAAGAAAGGGGTAGCTAGGAGCAGATTGGCAGCTGGTGAGCACTGGTGAAAATTTTAGCAACCAAATTTGCAATTGGCAGCCAGATGACCGAACCAGTCAAACTGTATTGACCTGGCAACGGCCCGAAGAAGCAGACGGAGAAAAAGATGCGAGATTCGAAGGCTAGGATGAGGCAGGAGCCGACGTATGGTGATAGAAGAAGATCGCCTCGGTGATGCGAGATGCGTAGAATAGAGAAGTAGCAAGCGCAACTGTTTATAGGCGTATACACCTGGTTCATAAGGGTATTTTTTGTCACTAGCCCACACTTCAGCATGCAGCACACCACGACTCCTGGTATGGCGCAGCATCATAACCAGTGCTCCAAGCAACCGGACACCTGCAGTCAGAGACACCTGCAGCCAAAGAGGTGTGGTGGGGGGGGGGCTTTCGAGCTCAATGAAATAAGGTTTTAGCGACCGCTAGCGAGAAAGTGAGAAACCTTAACGCTATGGCTGCAATTGATGAAATTGATTCTACCTGATAAAGTCTATGGATTTGTTCTCTGATGGAGGCGGCTTCGAGGACACAAATAGCCCATTTCCATTTCATGGTGCGGAAACACACGCTAGGGAGATTTATAGGACTTTACGCCTATAGGTGCTTTAGGACTACATGCATCCTCACCCTAAACACATTAGAAGATCTGAGAGGTGGTGACGCCCAAGACCAAGTGCGTTCCCCTGGAAAGAGTCAATGAGCAAATTTATCAAACATGAGGCGCCGCTGATGAAGAAAGAAACACACCTGTAGCCCTGCAGCTCGCTTCGAGATCTCCTGCGAGCGATTTTTGCAACCTAATGCCTTATCCTTCTTCGCCGGCTTGCCTTCGGCAACAAAGATTCGGCGTACGGCCCCAGGTACGCCACGGCACTGGAAACGCACAGTGGTCGTCCGCCTCTGGCACTGGCGGTGCATAACTCCAACGGCTTCGCGGCATTTGGCCGTTTGTTTGTCTATACAGGCACGGCTCGATACGGCCCCGAATTGAGCCGCCATCGAGTCAGCTTGTGTGTGTGTGAAACCGTAATCACCACCCCATCTTTTAAATCAAGAAAGAGGGGCTACACTCTCATTCATCTCTTTATCTTTTCCTCTCGCAGTATAACTCTTTCCTTCATCCTCAGATCTATTACGTAGAATGTTTGGAGAGGCATTACAAAAGCTAGTGGATTCCAAACGCCCTAAGGTGTCCCCTGAGAGGGACCCTTCAACTCTTTCCAACTACCTTGAATTTTCCATTTCTGGTTCTGTTGTGCTTGCCTTTGATGTTGACTTTGATGCGAAAGCTGTTTCTGGTACTGTTGAATACCGTCTTGTTCCGAAGCGCGATGGCGTTTCCGCTGTGGTGTTAGACACGTCCTTTTTAAATATCCGTGCTGCGAGGGTCAATGGTCAGGAGAGTGCCTTCCAGATTGGCGAGCGTTCGGAACCCTTGGGATCCTCCCTCTCCATCCTGTTGCCATCTGGATGTGACTCCGGCTTTGCATTGGCCATTGATTTCGTCACTACCGACAAGTGTACAGCATTACAGTTCCTTGACAAGGCTGCCACCGACGGCAAAGTAGCTCCATATCTCTTTTCTCAGTGCCAGGCTATTCATGCGAGATCATTGCTTCCATGTTTCGACACTCCTGCTGTGAAGGTTCCGTACGAAATGAGCGTCACCTCGGCTTACCCATCACTCATGTCTGGGCGCCCAAAGGGAAAGGAGTCCGTTAATGAGAGCAGCAGCAAACACAGGTACTTGTTTTCACAGCCAATCCCGATCCCCTCGTATCTTATTGCGATTGCCTCCGGTGACATCACGTCTGCGTCCATTGGCCCCCGGTCTCATGTCTACTGTGAACCTAAGCACATTGACGCTTGTCAATACGAGTTTGAGGCTGACATGGAGCTGTTCCTTCAGGCTGCCGAGCGGATTGTGTTCCCATATGAATGGGATCAGTACGATGCGCTCGTCCTCCCATCTTCATTCCCTTACGGAGGAATGGAGAACCCCAACGTGACTTTTGCCACACCTACTCTTATCGCTGGAGACAGAGAGAATGTCGACGTGTTGGCACATGAGTTGGCTCACTCGTGGTCGGGAAACTTAGTCACAAACTGCCTGTGGGAGCACTTTTGGCTCAATGAAGGATGGACCGTTTACTTGGAGAGACGTATCCAGGGTGCCATTCATGGGGAGCCAACCCGTCATTTCAGTGCCATTATTGGCTGGAACGATTTGGAAAACTCGATTGCGGCCATGGGTGACACAGCTCTGAGATTTTCCACCTTGGTTCAAGACTTGAAGGATGGTACTGACCCAGACGATGCATTCTCCACAGTTCCTTACGAAAAAGGGTTCAATTTGTTGTTCCACATTGAGCAAGTGGTGGGCGGGCCAGAGGTATTTGACGCCTTCATCCCACATTACTTTGCCAAATTCAAGTACTGCTCCTTGGACACATACCAGTTTTTGGACACTTTGTACTCTTTCTTCAAGGACCGCAGAGTACAATTGGACTCAATCGACTGGGAAGCATGGTTATACAAACCGGGAATGCCCCCAATCAAGCCAAAGTTTGACACAACCATGGTGAACCAGTGTTACAAGTTGGTTGACCGGTGGAGCAAGGCTGTGAGCGGCGGTAGCTCAGCCAGCCAGCTCTCGGAGGATTTCCTGCCCTCAGACATTTCTTCCTTCAAATCCAATCAATCGGTGGTGTTTTTGGACTCCCTTGTGGCTCTTAATAAGCGGCCCGATTTTGACTGGAAAAACCACCCTCATGCGCTCTCTGTGTTGAGTGAGGTTTACAAGTCATACTCAGATTCCAAAAATGCAGAAGTGCTATTCCGGTGGTACGCAGTACAAGTTCTGGGACGCAACCAAGACTACTACGACTTACTTGGACAGTGGTTGGGTACAGTGGGGAGAATGAAGTTTGTGCGTCCAGGGTATGTTTTGCTCAACGAAGTGGACCGTGAACGTGCTGTCAAATACTTCCGCCAGTTTGAGCAATCGTATCACCCAATTTGCAGAGCAATGGTGAAGAAGGATTTAGGTTTATAGTTTTGCTGGGGTAAAGAAGCAGCTTTATAGTTTTACAATGCATTAGAAACATCCAAATCGACTTATGCGTGCTATCACTAGCGGATGGGAGTTGTAGACCCCCTCTCCAAGTCACTGCTGCTGCTGCTTGGGTATATTATACCTGTATTATGTCATACGTGCGTAAATCCATAGTCAACACGAAAAACACGAGTCGCACACAAGTAAACCAGCCACATATCTCATGTACCACCGAGAAACTGATACACTATTTCCTTGAAGCGAATACCAAAAAAAGAGCAAAGAGTAACCAGTAAAGAAATTTGCAGCCATACCTGCATATGGTCACACGATGGCTAGGCTAGGGATGATAATTGTTGCTGCATTTCAACGGCACAGCGTATTACGAGTCATGTACTGGCTCGCTTGTCACATGCTTACTACACCCCTCCTCACTTTGCTCGTTGTACATGCGCCCCTCTTGCCACAAGCTCTTGCCACCGCCTGCGTGCAACGCGTCGCTACTACCCTGGCTATCACCACGTGACAGCATGTAAAAAAAAAAAAAGCCTACGCGAGAACACGCAAAAAACACGACACGCTGGCGCCCTCAAACAACCACACGAGTCTACCATCTAACCCACACCGTTGTGAGATATGTCGTTAAATTTCGCCTACTCAGCCGTATGTACCTTCGTGTAACTAGAATAAGCGTGCTGATGTGCGCTTTCGGATCTTTCCGGCCAAAACTGGTGCCTTTGTGTCCAGGACGCGACGAATCAAAGAGCCAGCCTATTTGCCCTACTCAGTGATATCAGCAAGCTTTTATTGCCCCACTAGACTCGTGGTGCTTATGGAGATACATATAGGCGATATAAATTTCGTCGATAGGCTTGCTTTCAAAGCTTTGTCGTACTCAGCCCCAGCATGTGGCTAACTGACTGAGCTATCGCAGTTGGTCTACTTTCTGCAGAGCTCCTACAGTAAAACTCGCCTAAGAGGGTAGTACGTAGCTAGTGACTAGTAAAACCCTTCTTTTGCTTTCTCCTCCGATTCATGTGTCCCTCAGATACCCCTGTGGCTGCTGGCTGACTCGTACTAACGCCTCTAGTTACCCCAATCACTCAGCCTTGAGTCGATCAGATCGAACTTTGGCAGCGTCCAGAGCTCGCTCTCCAAGTTGAGACCCCCGCAGGAGTTTTTTGACGTGCGCCGCGTGTCCAAGCCAGCTAACTTTGGCGAGGTTCAAAGCAGAGTGTCTTACAACTTGGGGTACTTTTCTGCCAATTACGCCGCCATTGTCGCTGTTTTGAGCATCTATGCCTTGATCACCAACACCTTGTTGTTATTTGTGATTTTGTTGGTTGGTGGTGGTTTATTTGGAATCAGCAAGTTAAATGGTGAGGATTTGGTGCTCCCCGTGGGTAGATTCAACACCTCCCAATTGTACACTGGCTTGTTGATCGTAGCCGTTCCCTTGTGCATCTTTGCCAGTCCTATTTCCACATTGATGTGGTTAATCGGTTCCTCTGGTGTGTCTGTGTTTGCTCACGCTTCCTTCATGGAGAAGCCGATCGAAACTGTCTTTGAGGAGGAAGTTTAGGTGTGAGTGTAATATAGATGCAACCGGAGATGCGCAGTGTGTACATTTTTGTTTTTGATGGACCGCTAGTTCAGTTTGGTCCAGCTGGAGATACAGTGGTGGCCACATCGCCACCTGTATCATTTTTGGAGGTTGCAGACGCTCATGCTGATAGACAGTTATTGACCTCTGGTGTGACTGGGAGTTTATAAGAGACGACCCGTAACATATTGTATATTTATCAAGTACGTTGTGTAATAGAACAACAGTGTAGCACCGGATCCAAGTTCTGCATGCAAATGCAACCTAAAGCAATTAGCTCTCACCATCATGGGTTTGCCGCCGAGTAGAGACCCATATACCCACAACAGAGTTCTTCCTGCTAGAGAGTTACACCGGTAGTGCTATTAGCAGTGGTTATTTGCAGGAAATTTGCATCTTGAAGCGAAATAGAGCCCTAGCGGCTGTAGAGACACATACATATTATGTCACTTTTTGCAGATCAACAACGAGAAATACCAGAAATATAAGTTCTAGCAGCATCACCACAAGGTATATCCAGTGCAAAATACTGAAAACTTCCACGAATGGCAACATATATTCTATTGGAACTCAATCGGTTTTTGAGTTTTGTTTTTGAGTTTTGGACATCTGTAAGCTGCATCCTTTGCATTTGAAGTGCATGAAAGCTAATACCCATGCTGCATAGCTGAGACGGCTGCAAAAATTCCTCCGCGTACATCTAAGCTTATAAGTATGTCGATCCTAATACTTCAGGGGTGCTAATGTATAGTGTAGATTGAACTAGTGAGCTAAGTTTTCAATTTGGTGCAGAATCCCTTTACATGGAGATCGGAAACTAGGTTTGTACTAGACTCACTCCCTCCAAAGATGATACTGGAGTTGCGATAAACCAGAATGGGGGCTATATCAGGGTCTAATCGAACCCACAATTGATAAACGCTGATATAAGTGGTATTTTTTATTTGAAAGGATGAAGTTTAGAGACAACATGTGTATTATGTCACTAGGAGTGAGAAAGCATCCTAGGCAAAGATCTTGATAAAAGTGTGTAAGACCAAGTACACTATAAACATAAAGTTTCATTCGGTAGACTAGCTCTCCTGGAGCCAAAGACAAAGCCGGACCCTCTGGCACTAATTTCGCTTTGTACTGTATTTCATGAGTTAGTTGCCTTGGATGGAACACTGCTCCTAGCACCTCAGTACTGTTGAGTGGCCATGAGCACGTCGCATGAATTTCATCGTAGCTTGTACCAGTAAAATCGCCCAGATAGCACATAACGAACAGCGCAGCTACTTCATCCGTCTTGTTAGTCTATGCTACATGTCTCTAAAAACTATCTAGTATTAATATAACAATATATACATGAACGTAATATTATTATTTAATTATTCATTTGGCTGCAATATTTATGCAGGTTCCAGTGAATATTCAAAGACCAAGAGCCTAAGCCTTGAAAGCACATGGTTGGCAGGATCGGAATGAATTAGTCTGGAAAGTTGTCTGTAATGAAGGAGATTCTTTCACAGAAATCAGTATTGATGCTGAGGCAGAAATAGGGACTCCATGTTAAGTAAAAGCTTATCACAGTTGCCAAGAGATACACTGTTTTAGACTAAATGTGAAGTATTCATCATAACTAGTTATGCGCATTTACTGAATCAGCAAAATCAGCTTAGATTGCCATGTGTGTAAGTATCAGGACTTTCTTAACTCATTACCTAGAGGGATGTCAAGTATCTCCAACGTTAATAGCCCATCTATTCAAATAAATAAATCGAAATGATATGACCACATCCAGAGATCTTTCTCAACTTCTAATTGATGCATTTGCTTTGTAGCTTCGACAGCTAGCGTTCGGAAATATACACACTATGTGAAAAGTAAAATTGTACTACAAGGCGATAGTTTTTCTAATGTTACACAATTATCAATTTAGTATATAGTTTCAAATGACAACAGGAGAATCCTAAGGAATAAAGACCATCATTTTACTTTTCAAACAAAGTACAAAAAAGAAGCAACGAAGAGAAATAACTTAGCAAATAAGTTTGGCCTGTACAAGGAAGTACTACCGTTATACTTTCTCATAGTAGTACTACTCGAGGACAAGGACTCCGTGACTTGCATGTCGACATAGTTAGTTCCGGTGAACTTTCCCTCTGCGTACTCAATGGTTTTCGTCACTTGGCTATCAGTTACATATGCCGATATATCAGACAATGTAGTGCTTTTGCCGGCAACAGCTCCAGGTACAGTACTGGATATGACTTCAATGTCTTCCTCGTCGTTGGAGTATTTGGCTTGTGCAATGGAAACCGTTTCGTCTTCTAAATCAAACACGAAGTATCCATGCCTCAACACATTTTCTCCAAGTTCAATAAATGAGGTATATGAAACATCAACTGCCAAGTAGCAAAGTCCCTTTTCATAGGAGTAAGAGTTACCAGTTATGATCAAACTAGTAAGAGGAACCGAAAGTAACGCTCCATTGAAATCAAACTCAATAGTAACGTTTGATTTCTTCAGCGGGCAAGGTATCGATGAAAGCCCGTCACCTCGTCCTCTGATCGACAGAAAAGCATCCATGAAATTGTCATAGAGTGCTCCAGGAAGACGAGTAATTGGACTCGTGGAGTCGAAAGTTACGGGATACGTTTGATTGGTAACCAACACAACATGTCTGGATGAGATTAATCTCAATTCAGTTAGTGCTACCAGGGATTTCTTAGCAGGTAACGTGATATGATACTGATAATAAGTGGACTGATGATAATCTGTGCCTGGAGTGAGAATCGGGAGTGTAACCAAGTCACCAGTGTATTTAGAATGATCCACAGCGCCAAACAATACTGAACCTCCAGTTGCATTCAAAGAATTCAAATAGAGTGAGTACGCCACCTTTTCGATATGTCCTTGCTCTTTCAATTGCATAGGTAGGTTTGAATATATGTACGAGTTTTTATAAAAATAATTGGTGATTTCACTCTGAGGATATCCTAGACCTAAAGCCCCACTTGCACAGTTAGTTTGATTGGCAACTCCAAAGTTGAAGTCCGAGAGAGTAATTCCACTTATGGAAACAGTATCCATGCCGTAAACACCCAATCCCAGTGTGTAGTCTTCAGTTTCAAAATAAAATGCTGGAGAAGTAGTGTTTTTTTTGAATGATGTAGATTTAGAGGTTTCGAATGAGCCATAGTACGTACAAGTATTACTTGTAGCATAATCATCTACTTCAGTGCCAGTGGTTGCTGACGAAGCAAGTTGTGAAGGCGCTCCAGTATTATACGATTGAACAACAGTTGCGTAGTAATCACTCAAAAGTGACTTCACGAGACCTTTACTGTTAGAGTTTTCATTAGCAATAGACGAAAGCATTTGCTCTAGAGAGTTATTATCCGCTGACGTGGCCGTTGGGCGTATCGTTGATGAATGGGAATCGGTAACGATGTTACTACGAGCAACTATTTTGTCACTCTCATTATTTTCTGAATATGGACTAGATGATAAGCTTCTCTTATCGTTAGAAACCCCAACATAACACTCAACTTCATTCGAAATTACCCACAGATCGGAATTGAGCACATCAATGACTACCGACATCTCCTCGTGGTTGGAACCAACTGCGATATTGGCTAAGTAACGAGAAAGACCATTTTTCAACTCAAGTTCCAAACTTCCATCATTATTAGCTCTTGGAGCGAGATGAGGAATGCTCCGCGTAGAAAGCGAGTCATCAGAGTCACCTCTGTGTATCTCAAAATCTAACTTCAACAGGCCGGTGGAGATTGCGGTGCCCGCAAGAATACTAACAAAAAGACACTTCAAAAACATATTGGAATGACCTTCGAGGATCGCATCCTCTAATGGAGGTTTCCAGGCTTCCGGCAAGAAGAGCTATATACGTTATGACTGGAGTTTAGAGCCCGGTAGAGATTATATTTACTTGAACTTGGTTCGTAAACTGTCGCGAACCGCACACTGTCAAATATTTTGCCGCTTATGCTACGGCTGCGTGTTTGAAAGAGCGGGAATGTATCAGATGGAGAAACGTGGTGAGAATCTATGAAATGTGTTTGGTATCGCTCACTCAAGGAACTGTTCCCTCGAACGAAGTTTCCTCCATGGAGTTTGCCACCGGAAGTTGCTGTTTGTCCCACACATGCCCAGTATCAGACCCAGAGCAGATTGCGTTCCACTCATGTGTATAACGAAATGTTCTCATGAGGATTAGGTGTATAAAACAATGTAATACTTCTCGTGTGCGACGTCACTGTGCTTAATGAAATTAACATATTTTACTTACACTAAAGAAAGCGTATATTTTGTCGGAGATGGAAGTCGTCATTCCGTTGCTTCAAGTTGCATTTTGACTTCTTGTGTAACCTATGTAGCTTCCTGATTAATTATCTGTAGCGGCTAGTGTGTTAGCATCAAATTAGCCCCATGTAGACGCAAAATATTCCGTTTTCTTCCTTCAAGGGTTTTTGTAGAATTATTCAGAAAGAGAGTTCTGTATTGAAAGACACACTTCGATCTCTCTGTCGCATGAGTAAAGGTTTACTTGAAGTGACTACTTTTGATGCAAATGACCCAGCCTGCTTCGAATACTACTTAAATATTGTTGTATAAAGATGCCCATCTACAAATGCAACATTATTTTTACGTGCCTTCACATTCAGTTATCATCTGTCAAAGTACCACTAAAAAACAATCAATAAAAGCTGCTTCTTACTCGAAGCCCTACTCACTGGTCAGATGTTACATTAAAAGGGGTCACTGTTCCCCACTGTGACATTTCAGGAACATTGTACACACTTTATTTTGAAACGTAGATGATGAACACTTGGAAGGGCTCGTCGGTCCCCGGCCCTATACTTACAAGTTTTGACAGTCTGGTATTGGCAGAATACGACCCTCAAGTGAAAGGTGTATCCCACCAAATGTTTCTTACCTGTTTGACGATGAGTACGCGCTCCTCATCGTCCACCTGCAGAAATGTCTAATGCTTTCTCGGAAGCTGGCATTTTTGCCGCCGTAGCAGAGTGCTAATTTTGTTCAGGATACTTCACTGTATAGGTACTGGCGGGTTTCTAAACCTTTACATTCCTCCACGCGAAAAATTCATGCAAGTTGCAGCCGTTCGTTTTGGCCGCAAATGCTGCAAAAAATATGCGACATGCAATATGCAGCCGATATAAACAAATACCACCATCGATATTTGTACGTAGGTATTGACTTCATACACCCAAGTATAAATATGCATACATGTCTTAGTAAACTTGTACCTTGTAAGATGTTGATAAAGAATAGAAGTACTATAGAGATATAGACCGATATGTTGTCGAAGTATCTTTTAGCCAGTATTTTTGCGGGCTCCGCACTTTCCACCGGCCTGTTGAAATTAGATTTTGAGATACACAGAGGTGACTCTGATGACTCGCTTTCTACGCGGAATGTTCCTCATCTCGCTCCAAGAGCTAATAATGATGGAAGTTTGGAACTTGAGTTGAAAAATGGTCTTTCTCGTTACTTAGCCAATATTGCAGTTGGTTCCAACCACGAGGAGATGTCGGTAGTAATTGATGTGCTCAATTCTGATCTGTGGGTAATTTCAAACGAAGTTACGTGCTATGTTGGAGTAGATAACCAAAAGAGGGACCTCTCAGAGTCCGGAGATCGCTTTCAAATAAGGGAGGCAGATGGAACCAGCTCTTCAAAGTCTCTGGCTCTGACCCAACATCCCTCGGCTACCTCAGATTTTGGCTCTGAAACTGAGCTGACATCTGTATCTCAGAGTGATATCAATACCGAAAGTGAACTCGCCGAGTCTCTCTTGTCAGAATATTATGCAACTGAAAGTGATTACTCCGAGACAGCAACTGGCTTTGACCCCATGTCGTACAACAACCTTCTGTTGGGAACATCTACTTCGATCCAATACACTGAACCTACTACTACTATAACAACAACAGGCACTGAAGAGGGAGATTATGCTACAAGTAATACTTGCACATATTACGGCTCTTTTGAAACTTCCAAGTCCTCGTCATTTAAAAAAAATACAACTTCTCCAGACTTCTTGTTTTATGATGAAGAATATGGGGCTGCTCTCGGTGTATTCGCTAGTGATACTCTTTCTATCGGTGGAATTAGTATATCTGACTTCAATTTCGGAGTTGCAAATGAAACAACACTCGCAAGTGGGTCTTTGGGTCTAGGCTATCCTCAAGGTGAGGTTACCAACTACTACTATAACGACTCGTACGTTTATTCAAACTTACCCATGCAATTGAAAGAACAAGGATATATCGAAAAGGTGGCGTACTCACTCTATTTGAATTCCTTGAATGCAACTGGAGGTTCTCTATTGTTTGGCGCTGTTGATCATTCTAAATACACCGGTGACTTGGTCACACTCCCGATTCTCACTCCAGGCACAGATTATCATCATGCTAATCCAAATGCTGACGGCTCTATTTCACCTACTAAACAATCACTGGTTGCGCTAACTGGGTTGACTGTGAAATCAGCTAACGATTCATTAGTGATTACTAACAAAACGTATCCTGTGACCTTTGATTCTTATAGGCCAGTGACATATCTTCCCACGGATCTCTACTATAATTTGGTTGGATCTCTTGGAGGAGAAAGTTCAGCTATTTCATTGTACGATACTATTCCTTGCCCACTGGAGAATTCAAACGTAACTTTTGACTTGGATTTCAATGGAGCGATACTTTCGGTTCCACTTACTAGTTTGATTTTCACGGGTGACTCTGATGTCTATGAAAAGGGCCTTTGTTACATTGCATTGGACATTTCAGATACTCCAGTTGTCGTCCTTGGAGAAAATGTGTTGAGGCACGGATACTTTGTGTTTGATTTAGAAGACGAAACGGTCTCCATTGCACAAGCCAAATACTCTAACGACGCAGAAGACATCGAAGTTATATCCAGTACTGTACCTGGAGCCGTTACCGGTAAAAGCGCTGCATTGCCTGACATATCGGCAACTGTGAGTGAGAGCGACATGACGGAAACGATAGCTTATCAGCTGGGCAACTTTACCGGTACAAACTACATTAATGTGCAAGTTACTGGTTCCTGGTCACTCAACAGCACAAGCAGTATTAGTAGCAGTGTTTCTACAAAGGCTTCTAGCTCAGGAAATACAACAGGAAGCGGAGATGTTGCCACAGAGTCCAAGCCTAGCTCTGGCTCTGGCTCTGGTTCCAGCGGAGGCAAACCACCAATTGAAATATCTTCACACAACGCTGCATGTCCTACCTACCCGTCACAAAACTTTTTTGTAGGGTTCTTGTTTGGTCTTGCTTCTTTCGTTTGTATTCTTTAAAATTATGATTTAATCTGGTCCGCAAAGTACGTAGTTTTTGACTTCCATAAAATGCACTTTGATGTTTCAAAAGTATATTCCTTGGTCAGGGTAGTTTCCAAATATTTTCTCCAGGTGTCACTAGCCATCCTCTAAGTATAAATTATAGCCTTGATGAACAAAAACTCGTGAGACATCAAGAATTGTGTTCTGAAAACGTTGACTCGTATGCTTAACTGTTTACATCTTCATTGATACAGCTCTGAATATCTAATTCAATAAAGTGTTCACACGAGAATTTCATAACCTGAACCTATTTATGCTGCGGTATGAACATACTAACGTTTTTGGCTTCATCTTGGATTATTTGATGGTTGTGCAATTTAGAGAAGGATCACTTCGTTCAATGGCTGGCTCCATTATTGCCCGAATTCTGTAAAACAAAATCAAGCAGAACGTATACGTCTGGTGCGACAATACACCATCGCTGCTCTGTGTGTCTTAAATTTCAGTTCGCTTCCCGCTAGTAAAATGTGTGGTTGCAAAATTGCAACCCATGCACATCGCGAAAACAATCAAACCTTAGCATGCAAGGTGAACTGAGTGAACCTGGCCTAAGTCTTCCACCAGCATAAGCAGCAACGACTTTTTTTACCCATGCATGCCAAACAAGAATACGCAGAAAATTTCCTGTAAAGCATTTCCTGTAAAGCATTTCCTGTGGAACTGTTTGGTCAAATACCTTAGGCACGTAGCAGGAACAGTCAATAGTAGTCCACAAGTATCTTTCCCATCTGCAGTCCGGTTATTCGTGCGCCTACAAAAAAATACAGAACTCGTCAATTGAGTATGCTAGATAAGTTTTATACACATATATAGCTGACGTATAACCCGTGTAACTCTTTCGTATATATAGCAGTTGCTGGATTAGATACCCAACTTAGTTCTTCTCCAGTGTCTTCTCTTGGCGTTGTATCTGACAGTGTTACCAGTTCTCAATCTGATCCATTGAGGCAATGGTCTGTTTTGGTTCTGAGCCTTAGCTAACTTTTGCTTGGTCTTGAAAGACTTTTGGGACTAGGATTTGTTAGTAATGAAGAATAAGAGGAAACGGGATAGAATACTACCACGTTCTGATGGTGAATGTCGGGTTGCTGACCCACGGACTTCGCAAGGAGTAGAAACCCAGTCCACAATATAGAGTCAAAGAGTCTGCAAGTACAACATCTAAAGTCTAATATCCGTTTGTGAGCCATGAAACTATCACGCTTTTGCTACGTGCTTGCCACTCTGAATCCTCTCACATAAGCTTTAGAAAGGTATGTGGCTGCTGTTGTGTACCCAATTTGGATCTCTGCCACTTCCAACTATTTGCTTGGCTTGTATTACAGTGGATAAAATCTCGTTGGTGGGCCCGTTCGTTCGTCTTGCTCTAGTGTGAGCATTCAGTGGTGTGGTTGCTGGCACTTTTGTTATTCACATAGGATGCTCAGAAGCGGACACTCTCGATGCTAACTTGCATTTTCCCGACTCTACATTCAACTCCACCATCAATAGAGCTATTCTCCCTTTCATACAACATGTACATACAGGCATCTTTAATTAACTTGGTGAGTAAGAAAAGCGGTTGAGATTCTACAATTGAAAATTTTTTTCTCTTTAGTCTCACCCGCGAGTGCGTCCTGTGTGGACGAGTGAAGGAAAAGCTTCGTGGTACTGCACGTAGATCTGGTTATGAGCGAGTGCTTCGAAATTGACATTGTGACTGCTGATGCTCGTGCACCTTTCCACGGGAATGACATTACCTGCAGTCCAGAGTATCTGATATCCTGCATACCAGCACAATAGCCGCATCGACTTCTCTTCTTATTTTATATGCAGGTGATGGAACATTAGCTCAGTGAAAAATTTCAATGCCTAAAATTTTTCACGAACGTTTAACACTCCGGTTGTAGACATACACACACATTCATAATGACCAGGACCTCTGTCTTAGCTGATGCTTTAAACGCCATTAACAACGCCGAGAAGACCGGTAAGCGTCAAGTCTTGATCAGACCATCCTCCAAGGTCATTGTCAAGTTTTTGACTGTGATGCAAAAGCACGGTTACATCGGTGAATTCGAGTACATTGACGACCACAGATCCGGTAAGATCGTTGTTCAGTTGAACGGTAGATTGAACAAGTGTGGTGTTATCTCCCCAAGATTCAACGTCAAGATTGACGACATTGAGAGATGGACCGACAACTTGTTGCCAGCCAGACAGTTTGGTTACGTCATCTTGACCACCTCTGCTGGTATCATGGACCACGAGGAGGCCAGAAGAAAGCACGTTTCTGGTAAGATTTTGGGTTTCGTCTACTAAGTATAGAGTAATACATTCATACAGTCAGTAAGCATGCTGTGTTCCAGCGCAGGCTATGTAGAGGTACCTTCGCGCACTTTCCCCATCCTCTTGGGCCTATAAGAACCTACTGGCGCGCGGTGATAGTTCTTAGTGTAGCTACTTTTGATTACTGGAGCCATTGGCGTTGAGTGCGAAGCGTAGAAGTTATGGGAGCATCTTCGGCTCTTCTTTTTCTGCTATTCTCTGATACGTTCGTGGGCTCAATTGTATGTAGCTTTTACACGCTCCCATTGCCCTTCTGGCACTCGTTGCGGGACTCTATAGCACTGCGTAGACACCCACAGTGTAGGATTGTACATCGGTGGCTGCAAATGATATCACGTGATGTATTAGGGCTGTGCCCTTGGGCGTGCCCGCGCAAACAATTAGGATCGAAAAATTCTTCTGTAGCGGTGCGAAATTTCAATGGGTTAAAATTTTGAAACTGCAACTACACCCTCTCGAATAGCTCATAGAACCATAGTCCATAATGTCTGGTATGTATAATATGTGGCCCTTATGGGTGTCAGCACTCCGTTAGGAGTACGCTAAGACTATTGTGTTGTCAGCAGCGGCGTGGTGTCGTGTTCCAGATCCATCACTCTCCACTTCCAGAACCCAAGCAGGGGGCTTCCAAGTGCCTCCAATGAAGTACATTTACCCACCCATTTTATCCCACCATATTTCAAATCTCATGTACTAGTCACAGTATCATCCAGTTAGCAGCTCCCTTGGGGCTTTTGTCACCCTTCCACTATAATCATCTACAGCAAACTCACTGTGCCCACACCGCCTCATTTCAACGACAACCAGCTGGCTGTAGTTGTCTGTGGCAATTTGTATGCTCGTAGACACCTGCTCAAAGCAGATGTCATTGAAGAATCATATATGGTCGTGTTTTGAATGCGCAGCAAGAGCTGTCTGGATATCTCTCAGGAATACATAAATATGACACCACTCCTCGCTACTTTGGAAACATTCGTTCCCGGCCAACTAATACTAACCTAATAGCTGTTAAAGATAACTCCCAAGTCTTTGGTGTTGCCAGAATCTTCGCCTCGTTCAACGATACCTTCGTCCACGTGACCGATCTTTCCGGTAAGGAAACCATCGCCAGAGTCACTGGTGGTATGAAGGTCAAGGCCGACAGAGATGAGTCCTCCCCATACGCCGCCATGTTGGCCGCCCAAGACGTTGCCCAAAAGTGTAAGGAGGTTGGAATCACTGCCGTCCACGTTAAGTTGAGAGCCACCGGTGGTACCAAGACCAAGACCCCAGGTCCAGGTGGTCAGTCTGCTTTGAGAGCCCTCGCCAGATCCGGTTTGAGAATCGGTAGAATCGAGGACGTCACCCCAGTTCCATCCGACTCCACCAGAAGAAAGGGTGGTAGACGTGGTAGAAGATTGTGATTGCCCCGGCCCCACCCCCCTCTATTTTCTCATTTATTAATCGATACTCCATTACAAATTAGAAGGCAGACGGAACCCCTGGGATGCAACCTCGGATCGTTTTCTACTGGGCTGTGCATGCAGCAACCTCACATACACAAAATGTACATTGTAAAAATATACTTTGTAAGATCCTTGTTCTCTCCTATTTCGGCCATTACTTGAGTGCTGTTCAGCCTATTTCCCAATGGCACCTTTGATCTGATGTTGATCATATCGTGCTAGGAAATTCAAGTTGCATGGCTACGTATGCGTCGCTTTGGTTGCAGCGATGGCTGCAAAAAACGGCTGCATACGGCTTTATATTTGCGCGCTTGCACTTTCTTTCTCCCCACACTTTTCCCCACCCATTGAAAGTAACCATTAGTCCCACACCCATTTACTAATGGCGACTCTCACTCCAGTCGTCCATATCAACCAAGAGGTAGCAGTCTTTTGGTATCTAGACTTGGCGCGTGCTTTCAATATTGGCTTCGTAAAGTAACGCGAGGTAGCAACCAAGTTATATACCGGAGACAGGGTTACTGCTATAAAAGCTTGTGTCTCCCTCGGACACAAATTTGTTGCTCTTGCCCAATCTCCATTGAATCCCAAGTTATGCGTTTCTCATATATTGTGCAATTTCTTGCTGTTACAGTTTCAGCGTTGAAACAGAAGCCTGATGAAACCCTGGTTGTCCCTCAGGGTTCGCTCTACACATTTTCGTTAACTGTGCCAGACCATACATCCCTCTTAGCATTCGCGAATGACCCATTAGCGGTAACCGATATCTGGGTCAATACAACCTTGGTCAAGAAGTCTGTTCTTGGATCCCCAGAGTCTGTTGGTGGTGGTTTAAATGCTCTCCGTGCGGCCACAGAAGACAAGAGTCTTGTGCAGCCACTCTCAGTGCAGATTCTCAGCGAATTGGAAAATAGTGCGTACGCGCCATCGCCTGACATCCGTACCAAATTGTTGCAGTACCTTTATAAGTTTGTCAAGGTCTTTATGTTCAAGTCAAATATTTTTATCTACATTTTGAGCAAGTTCTCCGCTATCATTGGGTTCACTAGCCCACCTGCTAAGCTGCATGGTCTGGTTGATCTTTACAAAGTTGGCGCTGCGAACTGGTATGTCGGTCATGTGACTCCCTTTATCAAGGGAAAACATCCAGAAACGACAGAACAGATTGTAGCAGCAGTCCTGGGCAATCCCTTGTTTGAGTCTGCCGTTCAGTTTTGTATCAAGGTTCCTGGATCAGGAGACGTGAGATTCCAACTTGCCAGTGTGGGATTTGATGGTTTGTGGTCGATTCCATGTCCTGCCCTTTAATCAGTATATAATGGAGAGTTGAGAATCCAAAATACATTGCAATACTCAAATTTACTTGTAGGAATGTCGGGTAGATTAGCCAAAGGTATTGAGTCAATAGTCGAGTGGAAGATGTATTCCTCCCCAATGAAACTATGTAGATTCATCTCATCAGTTGTTGCAGCCAATTTCACATCCTGTATATTACCTCGTATATGAATATGGAATCAGATCAGACTTTAGCGATATCTCTCTTGTCTTCTGCACTTCTTGAGGGGAAGAGAATGACGTTGAATGCCTCTGTTGTTACAATGCGATCTGTGTTTCGACGGCATATTTGTGTATCACCCGTGGTTCTGCGGTCAATGATGCCCAAAATTCTACCACTGCAACCGCCGCCACAGATTAAACTTCCAGTAGCAGCAAGTACCGGCGAAGAAATGACTGTGGGAAAGCTCTTTATAAGGTACACCATTGAAAGCTATCTCTTAAATACTAGGCCAGCATGTAGTTGTCGAGAGCGGCTGCGCTTTGTGCGAGAGTTTGAGGAGACTGTAGCTAATACATGGGGCCGCGATTCAGATCTAAATGTTCATGTCACTCCTCCTTCCTTCCAGTTCTGTATCGGTCAATACGCACTTACAAACCTCGAGAGCGCGCAAAAGTACTTGCTTTCGTTATTGGAAGAAGATTCTATGACGAGGAGTCAATTTCAAACGTATTTTGAATACGTTCGAAAGAGTTCCAAGCGGAATGAAGTCAGCAAGATGGATAAGAGTTTCGACTACAGTGTGTTTAAGGGCGCCAATGGTTTTCCATCGCTCATTTATGAACTTCCAGGAAATAGGTTTTTGCTTCGAGGAGAAATGACGTTATCAGCTTTGGGTCACGATAACAATTTGGAGTCTCTTGGCCAGTTGGCTCATGCTCTTTTCGCCAAAATAATGGACCAGCCACCTACATTACCCGATCCATTTGTGCGTGAAGTGATGAGAACTTCATATTTGTCTCGTCTCGGAGGTGATCCACAGAAGTTGCTTAATCAGTACGTGGGTGTTATGGTTTTAGGAGGTGATGCTTGTGTAAATGATTACAGAAAGTGGCTCATGAATGTAAGTAGAGCTCACGCTAGGTCCCGAGATACAGCTGTGCATGAAAGTGAAATTGTTGGGTACGCACCTGCTCCAGTAATTCTCAAAAAGAGAGTGAAGCACTTTCGGCCTCTACCCAAAATCAGCATGGATACATCGTTAGAAGAGAAAATATTTCCCTTCGACGATGGTACCGTAATAAAAGAATTGGAGGAATTGGGGGCTACTGCAATGGATTTCCATATCTCCACAATAAGGTTAGCCGCTGGAGATAATTGGAACTCGAGTGAATGCAATAGAACAATCCTCAAATATATTGACGCAAGTATTCGTGCCAAGGTCAGAGGAGTGACCCCAGAGCAGTTCACCTCTCGTGGAGTTGAGTTCACCAGTTTGCAATACATGGGCTTATTAGCACTCAATTATGACAGTTTGCAAGTTCAAGACTTTATATGGCTGTTTATTGAGGGTAGCTGGGACGGACAGCGAATAAGTGAGGCGATAATCCTTCGAATGAAAGAGGAATTGAGATTGAATCAGTTTCCACATCAAAAGATGAACAATAGGCATGAATCACGAGATAATGTGAGTGAATTACTACTTCCGGCCTTCAAAGAGTCTTCCTCTTTGGCGAGGTTTGCCCTAACTAATTTCACGGTGATTCGTCCCTGGTTGCAAGTTGCTGGACGTGTGATACCAAAAGCATTTAAGACCTCGCTTGAGAAGCTCTCTCAAACGTTTGTGGAATATGGAAACTTATGCTATAAGTATAATATTCAACGATGTATACTTATAAATCTGCAATCAGACTTGATCCCCTATGCTACATCCATCTTTAAACTTTTGATGTCTTCTGCTTTCAAGGGAAGCTTACTTGAAGGAGATCTGGTTTTCACACAAATTAGGTCCACATTGTATACTAAAGTACTCTTGAAACACAGACATGCTGGCAGTTTGATTGAATCACAGTTCTGTCTGTATATCGCCTACTTACATGTTACCGATCTAAAGGAAGTCAGTTTGTGGACGGAAAAATTAGTTATGAGGTTTTTAAAACTCTTTCAGTCTGTGAACCACGCAGACGTAGAGAGTATACTAAAAGGTTTGACTGCCGAGTTTCGGAAAACTACGCCTGCCTTGGATAGAATTTTCCAAGATTTGGTGTTGGGGGTAGTTGAGCCATTACCAGACAAATGGGTAAATGTGGCTCCTGATGCTGCTGCGGAAGAAATCGGCAGAGCATTTTTGAATTATTGTGCGGACCGTACACTTTTGGAAACCAAATCTCAATTATCGTTGTCGGGCCACATCCGGGCTAAAGAGGAAATGGTCCAGGTGTTTGCTATGCTTTGTAAGCGGGATAATGTATTTGCAGATACTGGAGCCAAGTTATTAGAAGATGGATCCTTTGGTGCACAAATTACTCAAAAAATGAAGGAAATTGCATTGGCTGATGGGTCAGGTGTTCTTGCCAATAAGAATTTAGAAGGGTTACTTCCAGAGATTGATTTGCAGCCAAGGTCACGTGTGCTTGAGTGGGTGCCACTAATTCCTCCGATATCGGGAGGCGGTGTCGGCTTGAACCGTCTATTAGCGATCAACTTCTACATATCGAGGACTTTTCTACTTAGCCAGCATCTGGATTGGAACTCTAAAAGAGCCCGGCACTACAGCGAAATTTGCACAAAGTACAATACTCTTGGCGGTAACTTTTACACAGCCGCAGTGAGAAAGTGGGCAAGACTCGAGATAGACGAAGCCCGTGCCGAACAGTTGGTGAAACTATTATTGGACAGGCGATTTCTTAGCCTTATAATACGAGAGTGGCTGGTCCATCCATTCATAAATAACGAAACTAACGAGGAGTACGCCAAGTTGTGTGCAGATTTCTGCGTCAATGACTACTACTCGTTGCGATTCCACGGGCAATCATTCCGACAATACTTTGGAGCTCTTGTGATTGAAAATGAAAAAATAGCAGACGATTGGTGTCGTAAATTGGTGGAGAGTGCATGGAAGAGAGCCGGAGAGGGAGTGTCTTTAGATTCTGTGGAGCAGGAGTTGAGGACGAAGTTTTAGTGCTTGTACATAGATAGGAAATGCATATAGAATACCAAAATATAGTGTAACCGAGCCTGAGCGAACAGTTCGCCATTTTAGCGAAGTTACCACAACACGCAGCTAAGAAGTCTGCCCTATGTGAATGTGCCACTATGGAATCCCTACATACACCCACACACACACAAACACACACTTTGAATACTTTTTTTGTCTACAAAATAAATTTACTGCCAGGATCCATCAGATCAGGCCACTCTAGTTTCACAATCATCTGAGGTAATTTCTACGTTAGATAATCATAAACTACGGGACCCTAGTCACAACGTATATCGTTCCACATATTAAACGCTAGCCTCGATAGGACTCCAGGTAAGATGGTAGTATCTTCTGCCTGCACACAGATTCGCATTAGCATTGCCTAATCCGGTCGATATATCCCGGATTGCTTATCGCGCAGTGGTTGCAAAACAGGCAAAAAAACGAGAGCCGTGAGTATAAGACTGGCAGTGCAGCCAAACTGCCCTATGCTTATTCCATTGTTGGACTATACCGTTCGACGCAGTGTATATTATGATAGCAGTAGGTATCCTTCTTCTTTGCATCAGCACGCTTGTGCTACTCACGAGCAAGCGGCTGTTTAAGGGTGAACCGTGGAAATTCGCACCTCTTGCAAAGTATTTCGCGATCGAGACTCCAAACTCAACGCCAGCACTGTCACGGAAATCATCCTACTCGTCGAATGAGCCACTCAAGAGCCCCACTCCTCTTATGATCACCCCAGAGCAGGTCAAAAATTACGATGACCGGCCCTGGCGCCCTTTTAGGTGGCCCTACCACCAAACAATGTCTATTTTCCGTTTGGATATGAACCACTGGTTAGACATGGACAAGTATTACTGGCGGTACATTGAAGAGAAGAAGCGAGTGTGGATGACTTATGGCAAAGAAAATATTGACTGGCTTCCGGAGGGCTATGAACCTTCGCTCGAACTTATGCAGTTAGTCACCGACCACATGTTGATAAGATACCCGCTTCTTTTCACCTTAGTCGAAGACAGAGGTGAAGAGGGTGGTAAAATAATCCGCAACGAGCTCACGGAGGAGATCTTGGATATGACCACTCCACTCAAGGAACATCCGTTACTCTATGTGTCTAAAATGGCGAAAGAGGATTTCTACATTGTGTTAAAGAACCCAAAGGATGGGCTTCACTACTTGGTAGCTGCAGCTGTTCCATTTCCTGGTGGGCTGTTTGGAATCGACTCTAAACTTGGTAAGCATTTGGACGTAATCCACGAAGATGTTCCTTACTATAAGGAGAAACTCAAGAAATCGATGGAGCGGTGGTTTGAACGTTTAACCCCAAACGATCCAGTGGAGCGGGCCTCATGGTATATTTCATGGGACCACAAGCTCAAAGTAAATGACGTTTACCAATTACCAAAGTTCGTACCAGATCTCAAGGAAAACATGGAGAAGATGGACCCACGTGATTTCAATGTGCGGGTAGAGAGACAAACGCTCCGCAAGTTGCCCAGGACCGGAGCAGTGATCTTCACAAACCACCCAGTGTTCTACCTGATTGAGGAAATGAAGGATGAGCCAATGGTACCGTCGTTGCTTCGTAAGATATTGTATGAGGGACCAACTGACATCATAAAGTATAAAAACTTTGACTTTTTCCGCGACCACATCGTCAACTACTTGGATGATTTGATCCAGAGGCAAAAGGATATGGGGCTCATCACGGAGGACACTCCTTTAAAAACACTTCCAAGTTATCCATTTGCCCATTGGGCAAAGACAGACTTTGATTTTGTCAACGGCTGGGCAAATCCCAAGAAGCCGGTGAACTACTTGGCAAAGGCAGCGACCGAAAAGCAGCATCCAAACCAGTGAGCGGTTTAGATTCAAATAGATTTTTTCACTCTTCATGCAGAGGTGTCTACGTCCCCAAACAGTTCGAAGATATATATTTTACACACATTTCACACACATGAACATTTTGTAGACCAGCTTTGCAGCCGATTCTGCACGGCAGCGAGGAAGCCGCTAACGCATTTTGGCGCGGAAATCAGCCGCTCCATTTGGTCCACCCCACCCACAGCGCGACAACGCCGTGCCAATATTGCTTTAGCACAATTATTGTTACGTATATATAGATAGTTTCCAAAGTACCTCTCAGATGCGTAATTCATGTGCCATATTATACTCACAAAATCATGAGACTGGCGCTGTTTCTGTTCTTGAATTACCAGTGTACCCCGGGTCCGCTCTCCCGTCCCCACCGGAAAGAAACTTCACGTGATGGAGGGGGGGAATATGCAACAAGTGCCTTGAGCAAAAGTACCAAAGGAGATACTATAAGCGACTGGGGCGCGCAATCTACGGCGTATATATAGTGGCAGCTAAGCCGCTTCTGCTGCAACTTTATGCGCAATTGGTTAACGGGAAGCGGCTGCAAATTATTTACACTCCAAGAAATATGTCCCAGACTTGCGTCGAGCAGCTTCCTGCGCGTGAGTCAACTCCGTATGATGAGACGCAGGAGCAGAGGACGCTGATGTCGCTGACATCCATCTCGCCATCTGTATCCCAGGAGGAGTTGTCCGAAGTTGAATTGTCATCCCCACCTGGTTTCGATGAAATTGTCTCCGATGATGGAGCATCTGATCAGGCCGCAGCCGAAGAGGAACAGTATTTTCCAGACGGGGGCCTCAAGGCGTACTTTGTGCTTGTAGGATCGTTCATCGGACTCACGGCGAACTTTGGGATGCTCAATTCTGTAGGCGCCATTGAGACGTATCTTTCTATAAACCAGCTTCATAACGTCAAACCTCTGACGGTGCTGTGGATTTTTTCCATTTATCTTGCCCTCTCCTTCTTTGGCGGAATAGTGGTGGGTCCCTTTTTCGATGCAAGAGGTGCCACTATCCCGTTGGCAGCTGGTCTTGTCCTTATCGTTGCAGGGTTTATGGCTGTGGCCAACTCGACCACTGTGTGGCAATTTATCTTGTCGTTATCGATATGTGTCGGTTTAGGGAACGCACTCTGTATCACGCCCTTGGTTGGAGTTGTGAGTCACTGGTTTCTCTTGAAACGGGGAAGGGCCACCGGATTGGCCACCACTGGTGGGTCCATTGGAGGAATCATCATTCCGCTTATGCTTAGAAGTTTATACCCAAAAGTTGGGTTTGCCTGGGCAATACGCATTCTTGGATTCTTGTGTTTGGCATGCATGGCGATAGCGATTGTTTTGGCAAAAGGAAGGCTATCCGGAGGGCAAGGAAACGTTGCCAAAAGCAATAAACAAGAAGATCTCCCACGTGGAAGACAACAAGAGGTGGCTTCTAGCCGCTACGACAGGAGTGGAAATCAACTTGAACTCAACACATATGTAAATGAAGCTCCTTCACGGTCGGCTGAAGCGACAGGCTACTCTGCAAATCCATGGGCCACAGACCTGATACACGATGGGAACAATAGCGGTGACCGCGAGTCGTCTCCACTGCGTAAGGCGAGGCTTGTGATCGCTCCACGTTACTTTAACTTCTCCAACCTCTTGGACGTCAAGTATTCGCTTCTTATTGCCGGTGTGTTCACCGAGGAGCTCGCGCTCATGCTTACAGTGACATACTTTGCCTCGTACGCCATCCGGCAAAACATGGCGGAGTCTACCTCGTACCTTCTATTAACGGTGTACAATGCGGCAGGCGTTTTTGGACGGTGGCTCCCAGGACATGTATCAGACATTATTGGCCACTTCAACGTGATGATTATCATGTTGACTGGGCTTTGCTGTTCGATTCTCTTGATATGGCTCCCCTTTGGACTGCACCACGGAGCACTTTGGGCGTTTGCTGTGCTTGGCGGATTTTTCCTGTCATCGATTCTTCTGCTCACACCGGTATGCCTTGGACAAATAACTCCCGTGTCACAGTTTGGCGAGCGGTATGGAATGCTTTACTTCTTTGTAAGTATTTCCAACTTGTTCGGGATCCCAATGGGTGCGGCCATCATTAGCAACAAATCGAAACAAAACTACGATATGTTCGTATTGTTGTGCGGCATGCTTTCACTCGTAGGCGCCTGCTGCTGGATCGGTAGCCGCTATTGTCTCGCGGGTCTCAAATTGAACGTCAAGGTTTAAGTATTGCCACACATAAGTCCATTGAAGGTATGAGCCTCCAAGGGACGCTATTTTAGTTTTTACAAAGTAACGTACATACAACCCGCAGATTGTGTAGCTATCCGTGTACCTTTTTGTAGAGCTATGAGTGTGTATTTATGCTAAATAGAGCGCCAATAGGGACTTGAAAAACCTTTCACCCACTGGCCTCCGCAGAGCCGCCCGAACAAGCCGGATACGACAACATAGAGGAAGCACAGGATACTGTCCAGAAGCTGGGGGGATGACTCCATCTTCAAGGGTTGATCCCTGCGAAGAAACTGCTCATTTTCTTTGTCTAGCATTCTGAATGGCCCGTCCTGCCGCGCTACCTGTAGTGGAGGATGTGTTTCCTCTGCCTCTTGATGCGCCTGTCTTCGAGACACCAGTAGCTGCTTCAGGTGCCGGCTCAATTTGCTCGGCGGCTTCTTTGGCTTGCAGTTGGATATCCTGGATCTCGCTAAGAAAATCTGGTGCTATCCACGAGAGCACATATGGAGCAGCCATGATCACCACCGACACAGTAAAGAGAATAGTGTACAAACGGTTGGCGAAAATGAAGCCCAAGGGACTGTTCATTAACATGTCATTGAGTGAACCCTGCCTCTGCTGGTAGTACTGTTGGAAGGGCCCTGCCTTTATGAGGAGCGGACTTGAAGCCGAAACCGTTTGCTTCGAAGACACATTGTACGAGTCGCGACCAAGTCTCTCGTCGTAGGCAAACACTGCTTGGGAGCCAGTACTCTTGCCGGCTGATGCCTCGTCATTCGCTTCCGCGTCATCCTCAACTACAATGCGGAACCTCTCGTTCCGCAACATAAAATCATACGACTGAACTACAAGCTGGTACTCTGAACCAGCTTCCAACCCCTCGAACTCAAACTCGTACTTACTGTTCAAGATGGCACGTGCCACACCTCCCACACCCGTAGATGCCGAATCTATAGAGGAGGAGCTGTGAATTTCACCATTTGTCGCACCTGTCACATTTAAGGGTATGAGGTTAGCACTTACTCTTCCCTGGAAATTGTTTCCATTCAACACTTTCACTGGTGCCACTGGAGCTGACTTTTGAGCAGCAAGGATGTCATCGGCGATACCCACAACCTTGCCGTAGAGTGTCGCAGCAAAGGCAGTAGATACGAAGAGTGCGGGTGCTATGGTGTGTGCGAAAAGCATCCTGGTGAAAAGGGTCAACAAAAGGATACCTAACTATCTTGCCTCCTGCTGCCTGAAAGAGCCGTGAACATATTCCCCATATTCGGTCACGTGATGTGGTTCCATTGAACCTCGACAAGACAACACCCACTGACTTTTAACCAGTGCTCACAGGCGTAAAAAGTAGTAGACAGCTACTAGATATGTGGAATGGACTTGGTGACTACTCCGCTTTGCCGTAGCTCCTCTGATACAATCACTGTTTGGAGCTGTGTGGAACTATGTTAGTGCTACTTGCGTGCGATTGCCAGTACCATCTACCCAGATGTACCTTAAAATATTGAAATATTCTGCCTCTTTTTTACCTTACAGCACTCTCCCTGTCACTTCGCTCACCCCGTTAATGGAATTCGTGAGCCCTACCTAGAAGTAGCTAGCCCTAGCTCGCTTGCAGCCAATTGGAACAGTTACCCGGTGTAAGGATGTACGCATCCTGCAGGACCTGCCAAACGACAAACCACTGAAAAATTTTTGAACCAAAAACCAAAACTCCCATTTGCCTTTTCTTCTCTATTGTACACGTATGCGTATTATTGTAGGGCGACAGTTTCGGGGCCATCTGGCCCCATTCTCTACGGCTGTTGCTCTCTACAACACATACAATAGTATACTAGTCAGGTTCGAGTCAAATCGAGCTCGGGTAGTCACGGAAAATGCGGGCGTTACTGTTTAGTATCCTGTGGTGTCTCGCAAGAGATACTGTGGGGTGGCATTCCAGTCGCGCATTCTAGCCTTTCCAAACATTTCACTCTCTTTTGGGGGATGTAAGCTGTAGTCGCGTGTGCAGATGTGTGTTGGGTCTAGCGACGCCGCGTGGGAACTGTACCAAGTCTTTTTGTCCCTGAGACAACACGCTAACTTTCTTGAGCAATGTGCTAATATCACCCCCATTGATTCTCCACTCATTTGGATGAATGGCATGCCTCGCGTACATTCTGACTGCAAAAAAAAACTGTGCGTTCCAGCATTGCTTGTCTCAAATGGGATCTTATATTCGATATATATTGTCTGCCTCTCTCCAAAGAACCTCGCGGAGAGTTCAAACTGGCACATTTGGTGTGAGTTTGGCTGTTTACTGCCTCCGATAGCTCTTCCTGGGTACAACTCAGTGAGGGTGGCTACTGTCAGAAGCGGCACTGCGATACTTGTAAAGCGTATCCTCTACGGATAAGAGTCTACATTTGGAGTCATATCATTTTTGTTACTATTTCTTAACCACTCTTGAACCCCACTTGTCGTAGCTGTAGAGCCCCACTGCGATCAACGCGAGCGCCCCAAGCTGTTGTCTGGATATCCGTGTGTACCAAATCTCGTTGCGTCCCTCGACCCCTGCCGCAAACACCATGCTCACTGTGATGATAACTATCCGCTTCATCATTGATGCCACTGAGTACGAGAGCGCTGGAATCAGTCCAAGCAAATAAAATGAAAGGAGTGTTTGGAAAAAGTGTGAAAGTGTATCGAGTATTACCAAGATTAATAGAGTAGCCACTCCGCTGGTTGACTCAACGCCTCCTGTGTCTGCTGCAGTGTCGGCTACGAATGTCAATATTTGCGGTAGCTCCCCAGCCAAAAACCCCCCAAAGGAGAAGACAAACCCTATCATTGAGCAATATAGTACTATAGTCATTTTGTCTGGCTTTGTAACGTGGGAGCTACTGGTAGCTCCATCACCCCTAGACCCTCCTTTGGTACCTGAGAGTACCAGAAGCGGATTATTCACCGCCTGATTGCCCTGGTACATGGTCTGAGCATAAGAGCGCTCCTGGCGCTGTAACTCTTCGTTTTTCTCATCAAGGCGAAGGTCGGAGGTGGAGTACGGGAGTCGTATTGAACCCATTCGCTGGCGTACCATTTTTCCAGGAGGGAAGCCAAAGACGCTCGTAGGATTCGGTTCTGGCAGGGGGGTTCTCAATCCAGGGTTTTCACTAGGTGACAAATAAGGCTGGGGTGAGGGACGCTGCAGAACCTTCTCCGGCTCGGTGCTAACCACTAACGCTGCTGGATTTGATGAGGGCAACGCATCCCAGGTCACCAATTGCTTCAGGTATATGTTTTGAGTGGCGTATGTGAGCGCGCTAAGTACGCAATAGCCAATTCCCTTGAGCAGGTTGTAATCCAAAGACGCAGTATCAGTAGTAGTTGTTGCCGTCCCTGCTGCAACATTTGCGGCAGTGGCTGTATCTGCAGCGAGTGTTACTCCTGCTACGTCACCTGCCCCTGCCGCATCCACTGCTGCTGCTGCTGCAGATATTCTTGCGGTAGAGTTACTTTCCGATAGTATCATCACTACGACCCCCGCCAACAATGGTGCTAACAGTAGGAGCGTGATTGCAGGTAACTTGACGCCGTAAAAGACGCGATATCCCAACACTATCAAGAGTGGTGACAACGCCTTGATGCTCGAAACCGTAGCCAAGGACACAAGCAGCGTCGCATTCAACAGAAACAACTTGCCTACAAACAGAAATAAGCCCAAGGGCAATGTTTGTATGAATAGGAAACGGGAAAACGTATCGCTTATAGCCCATCTGCTTGCTTGTGCCAAAGGCTTATTCGAAACCGAAGGCTCTAGCTGGTCTGCGAAATTGCGAACAAACCCTGGAGGAAAGTGGCGAGTCGCCCAATGTGGTGACGCTCCAGCTAACTCAATGGTCAAGAGTGCAAGAACTCCGCCAATGAAAAATTGACACAGCAGTAGAAATAGCGGATATGTAAACCGAACCAATATAGCCTTCGTGAGCTGCGACGTCACAGACGACACAAGATACCACGAAAGGCAAAGAAGGAGGGTGCGCGCCGGTAACGGTGGCGCCAAGTCCGTTATGCTCATTTTACGAGTATGAGGTGGGTCCCGTCAATCACAGATGATGTTGCCGTCTTTTGTTGCTGTGAATAAGAGCAGTTAGTCTCTTCTCACGGAGTGCGCAGCAAACACAGCGCTAAAAATTCGGGCACCATATCGCACTCTATTAGGGTCTCGTGTAAATCCTCTTTCAAGGTAGTCGCTCTCGCCACGATATGCCACCGTAAATACTAGTTGGTTTGCTCTGGTTTATGCGTGTTGATGGCCGTGCCATGTGCGTACGGTACTCTCCGCTTGGGCCACCTCCTAATCTGCAACCTTCAAGAGTATGTCTCAAAGTAGCACTTGCTTGCACTATGGGCCACTACAGTGGATACTCGGCGTAAATCGTTAAATTCTATATACTCACCACTCGTAAACTCTTCCCTTGCTATCTCCTACTATGATTTTTATGTGGCCTCTTGCGAGCTTGTCGTCTGGGTCGATGTCCACAAACTGCTCGATCTCGAGTGCTGTCGGGTATCCCAGGCATGTTTTTGAGCTGCTCTTGCAGGTGCGGTTGAGTGTCCATTTGCCCTCATCACACCGTGTCGAGTAGACTTCCACACCTCCGTTTCTCCTGCCAATACCGATTAGTTCTGTTGACCAGTATATGTGCGGCTGGCAGGGCAAACCGTACGTGAGTGTCGTGATTTCTGACTCTGTTGTCAATATTCCTTGTCCCTCGTCACCAGCATTGCTCGTGCGTCGCTCGTCAAGCTGCTCCGAAATTATCCTGTCTCCGTTAATGGTGTACACTGCCAACATTCCGCCCGTGTACGCGACAGCTATATTACCTGAAACATCGGAGATTGTGATTAGTTCAGCCTTAGCTTTGCGGTGAACTGCAGGCCGTGGCAACCGCCGCATAAATTTCAAGCGTGCCATGTCCCACACAATCACTTCGCCCCTTACGTCCAAACTTACAGCAACCTTGTACGCACGACTGTAGCGCAAATCTCTGATAGCGTGGAAATGTCCCCGAAGCACCCCACACACTTCTAAAGTGTTTGTACGCTTGATGTGCTTCCAAACATTCACCACCCCGTCAGCCAGCCCCACAAGAATTGTACGATTACCAATTGCCACGATACTTGTAATATCAGCCAGATGCACGTCAAGGAACGCCGTGTTGTTGATGAGGAGCGATCCACATCCCCATGTGGGCTTGCGGATAAGGAGTGGAGGCAAGTATATTATAAATTGTGGAAGACCCCACCAGGGCGATCCGCGACCGCTTTGCTTGTGAACTCTTCTGCCCAAACTACTTCCACCACCGCCACCTCCGCTAGTGCTGCTATTGTTGTTGCCGCTATTAGTGCTATGATTATTGCCACCATCACCGCTGGAGCTTCCACTCTTCTTCCCTGGGCTTGGACCCTTCAGGAGCGAAGCTACAGGTCTCCTTCCCTCCCACACTAACCCAGCTGCCGTATCACCCCAGTCTTCTGGTGTTGAAAGATAGTAGTCTGGAAAGTTTAATACCAGTCTCTTCGGGTGCGGCTTTGTAAATATGCGTGTTGGGGTCTGGCCGAAGTTATTGATCATTCCAATTACGGCACGCTTTTCCACCTCATCCTTGATGCTGTCCAAGTTTATAGCTCCATTGTATGAGAGATGGTGAAACACGTTGAGCAGTTTTACTGCATCTGGTCCACTCTGTTTGTGGCCAAAAACCAACTCTATCCATAAGTGCAAGTGCGCCAGAACATAAGGCAGCTCGAGTGCGCGCCGGTTCATTTCGATAAACACGTGTGGATCACCGTGTGCCCATGGAGGGAGCACTACGTCGTTGACAGTTTGTCCGCTTTGTAACTGGCCAAACTCAAACTGGTTCCTGTTGGTGAGAAACTCTGGAAGATAGAAAAACTCCGGGGTCAATTCTCTAACATCAGTGGTGTTTTCACGCGAAGCTGATTGCCATGCCCGCTCGATACTAGAAAATAGTCTGTCGGCATGGTCAAACTTGCCTCCTTGAAGAAGAAGGTACGACTGCACGTATGGCTTTAGCCTAATGAGATATGACGTGACGATCATAGCTGACGAGTAGTGAGTGCCGTAGTGAAAGGGTGGTGGCGGCATGTCGCTGGACGTGGGGCCGGATCCAGAACCAGACCCATTGGCAGCTCTACTGGAGCCATACGTACTTCCTTCTAGGTATCGTCCACCTCCCTCATACCCGCCGTTTGAAGCCACTTCGCTATCACATAAACTGGCCAAAGCCTCATATCTCTCCCTGAACTGCTCAGCCCTTTCTCTTGTTTGCGCTCCCATCGGTTTAGACAAATCCCTGAAACTGCTGGGATTTGTCAAGTCAAGGGTCTCGCTCGTGTAGTCCGCAATAATCCAGGGGAAAACAGGGTATTGCGTAAGGTCGTTGAAGGTACGGCCAGCAAGCGTGTTGATAATCATAAGGTAGTAGAAGTTGGACATTTCTCCCGCCTGCCACTGTGAAGTGGCTTCATTAAGCGAGAGTGAGAAAGGGGACGCAGCAGATCCGAATTCTGAACCACTCCTGAAATTTGAGTCTCCTGTTCCCCTCCCGTTATCCCCTCCTCCACCACCACCACCGAAAAACTTGGATATCGAGCTCACCAGTAAAGGCCCCAGACCCTGTAGCAGCTGCAGCTGTAACAGAGGCTGTTGTTGTTGACGCTGGCGCTGCTGCTCCTTCACTATGCCACTCAAAACTTTAAACACCGAATCTCTCTCGCGCGTTGACAGGCACGTTATCAAGATACTGGCGCCATCGTCAAAAAACATCTCGAGGGCCACGTCTCTAAGCAAGAAGTGACGCTTTGAGATGTAGGTGAATTTATCCAAGCTCCACGTTTTCCTCCGGTGGCCTCTTTCCTGTCCGTTCTGTTGCAGCTGGCTTTTAGATTGGCTATTGACTAGTTGGAGGTATGGATCTCTAAGAGACAATGGCACATCAGTCACTTCAACAACACCACCGCCGTCTGCACTGTGGAAGTAGTTCTCAATTAAGTAGAGGTGTGTACTGCCCAATATCATCAAGCTCTCTACTGGGGCAAGTCCGTTGATCTGGCTGATGTTCCACAAGTTCACAATGTGGTCACCCATGAAAAGCGACCGTACAACTCTGCGATTCTTGTCTGATGGAACGTCCTCTATCATTTCGAAGGATGCCGCAGCATCAGCAGCACTCTCAGATGGGAGCAGCTCATCAACTACCTCCCAGTCATCTGCACCTAGATGAAGCGACTGAAATGATTGCGCAAGAATGCCGCTACCACGACGACTACCACTACCCCGACGAGCCCCACTGCTTCTTCTCCGAGTGGTCGAAACACCGTCGTCAAGGTTCGAGGCATTGTAGCCAGCTCCAGAAGCCCTTTTTTGGCTTGACGGGCTAGGGGATCCATTTTCTGCCGAATCTTTGGTCCCTGCTCCAGTCCCCACTCCTGCCGTCGTTCTCACGGGAACCTGCACGTTATAAGTTAGCCGCTCCAGCTCTCCTAACTGATCTTCCACCACCAACCTCTTTCTCGCTCTGTCAGCTCCTTCAATGTAATCCAATACATACTCTGCACCTTGCTCGTACTTCTCCACATCTATCAATCTGGCAACTTCAAACTTGAGCCCATGATAGTTGCTTACGTAGTACTGAATATTTTCTTGCTGGTCTTGTAGAAAGCGATTGTATTTCAACGACTCCCCTTCAATAATTCTCGTGCGCAACTGCTCGCAATCGCGTTGACATGTTTCCACAAACACATTGTTCTGCCACGACACACCATCACTAATGACATTGGCCATATCTAAGACCCTAAGCTTGAAGTGCTCGCGACCAATTTTGGCCTGGATTACATGGTAGTAGCGAAGGATAACGTGACGGAGCGTTGGATGGCGCTGAAGGTATTTGAGCGAATCGGCATCGTTACGCGTAGTAAGCACGCCAAGGAAGGTGAAGATTTCGTCGATGTCTGTAGTATCTTCATTTGAGTTAGGACGACTTCTGCCGTCTCCCTCCTGTGCAAGATATACCATTCTTAACAAGTTGAATAAGTTTTCAACGGTATTGTTGGAGCTACCACTTTCAAGCCCACTGCTTTCGCGTCCGGTTCCTGGTTCCACGCTATCTCCAGATATATTAGTTTCAGTTTGCGTGAAAGTTGCAGAATTTCCTGTGGTAAACTTGCCATCTACAAACCCTCCCAACAACACAGCCACTAAATCTACCCATTCATTCCTCAATACTTTCAAGAGTGGTACCAACAGGTACAACAACAGCATTATGAAAGCATTGTAATCCTGCTCGTTTGTTTGCTTTAATTGTTTGTGTACAGTGGCCAGAATCACTAGCGGCCCCACACTGTCTGCGAGTTTGGCTGTACCTGCTCCATTGACCTCTACCACGGCAAGTGCACACTCGATAAACGTATCCAAGTCCATTGCATCCACCTTGTACCCCTGGTCGAAGAAATCAGAAACGTAGAAGTTTAGCAACTCAACACTGCCGTCCAAAAATCCGCGCTCCTGTTCAAGAGAAACAAACTGACTGATATGCTCAAATACAAGGGGGAAAACCGTGTCGAGCACAAGCTTACGTGTAAACTCATTGAGCGACTTGAAAATTTTGAAAAATTGCCGTGGGTGGGAGATCTGGCTAATAAAAACCGTTGATACTAACGAACATAGTTTGGTGTAGGTGATGTTAATCTCATGCGAGAGTGCCTTGTTTGACTCATCTTGCGTAGAAGTAATAGCAAGTTGAAGTGACTGTTTGGTGGACCGGCGGGTAGGAGAATTATCCTCCAAGTATGCCTCCAGGGGCTCCAGATGAGCTACTGTGTCGAGCAATGCCCCATGATGGAGGGAAGATTGCTCTGGGGCAATGAGTTCCTCCGCACGCATGAGTTTTATTTGACCGATCAACTCAAATGTGCAATCCAACCACTCCTTGGAAGAGTAGATGGCAGTAAGATGCTGGTTACTTGCGAGAAGATCACAATACAAGTTGAGGAAGTGGATCACGTCGTATGCATCAGTCGCATCTGAAACACTAGGGAGCTTTGTGTGGCCAGTGGATGAGAAGCCTGCTACTTTACTACCTCTCGGACTCGTCATTGGACTTGCCATTCTACTTCCCGACCGACTTTCTCGCTCCTTGTACACGCTGTTGAGCGCCATTTTGCACAAAACCAACAAAAACTCAGGCATGAGTAATTTACCCGAGCCCTCTTCAAACGCAGCATTGTGCACTATGCGCACCACATCATCGTCACACCACCAGTCACGGAGGAAATGGGACAAAATATCTATCCCATGGTTGGTGTGGAAGAACCGCCGCTGGGTATTGCCACCAAGTATCGTGAGCAACTTCACTAGAAGCTCAAGACCGCACACTGTGATTTGCTTGGCGGACGTCGGGTTGGCACGGTACCCGAGCAACAAAAGAATCCAGTGGATAGAAATAGACTTGGAGAACTTCTTGAGCGTCTTGGAGGATGATGTCGACTTGAGAAAGAGGTGGAGAGTGTTGAGGGCAACGAGCGACGGTTCACGTGCAACATAAATGCTGTGGATTGCGTAGAGTGAAAGCGAGCGGATCGACTCGATCGACGGATCTATGGAGAGAAGACTGTAAGCAGCATCAGTCGCGCACTCAGCAAGGGTATTAAGCTTGGTGCTTATGCCGCCCGCACCACCGGTGCCCGTCGTAAAGAAACCAGAGCTATCTGATCTCGGATGCCCGAAGGTGGGTGTCATTGGCGTTTGTGGCCGCTCAGATGCCCTTCCAGCATGAGTACCTGAGGGGGTACCATCTGTACTGGATGTAGATGTGACTCTTTTTTCAATCTGAATGAACCGTATCAACCCCCTTGCCCTTGCCACTTCGATAGCATTTACGTCAGAGTAGCGCCCTCTTGAATCCAAAATTACCAGGAAGTGCTTATACCAGTGTTCTCTTATAGTGGCGCCGCCTCTGGCCCATATATCGTTGAGCACAAGACTGCGGTATCCCATTGGATTGACAATCACCGAATCGTAGCCTTCGGTTTCGTCTATCCCCAATCCTGTGAGTATTACTGAGAGAATTTGCGGGTTGAGTGTACCCATGGATTCTCTATATTGGTTGAGAAGGACAAGAAGGATGCCGTACCCGTTGAGATCTTCAAACTCCCGTGCAAACCGCCAGTTGGTGTTGATGAGAGTGAGGAGGAGCTTGATCGAAGTGCACACCCCGGACTCACCGGCACCGATGGCTGCTGCTCTAGCACACACCTCTACCAACCGTAATAGCAAGGGACTTCCCCCCATAGCAAAGAGAGCAGTATGAATCGACAGTGTGGGATGGTAAAGGAGTCGAGTGGATTTACCCGCGACCCCTGTCGATCCCCAGCCTCCTGTAAGCGCTATATTTCCCGCTGTATCGAACAAGACATTTTCCTGAAGTGGGCGGTCTTTGGCGAGAAACGCCACAAGTGCTGCCCGGTCTACGATCGACTCCGTTGTGCCCGATACGGCTCCCAGCGTCTGAAGATCAAAGAGTGTTCTATCAGGCTCCTGGTATGAGGACGCACCGGTTCCCGATTTGTTCCTGTTGTAAAGGGACCCGACACCGGTCGCACTGCTACCACTAGCATAGTCTCTGGTGCGCGGACGGCCGCGGATCTCGGCCACCTTCATGGCAAAGTTGAAAAGTCCGCTAAAAGTCAATTGGTTGAGCAAGTGTGATATATTATCGGAGCTAAGATCTTTGTACGCCCATGAGTACACTAACCCAAGATTGTAGAGGAGGTTTATCCACGCGGCAGAGAGCTCTGCGTTGAGCACCGTGAGTTGATGTATAACGAGCTCACTGTGACCACTGGACGCCCTTGCAGTGTCAAAATGCTGCTGGAGTGTATCCTCGTGCTCTGGCTTGTCATTCTCCTCAGTTTGGCCACCGATATATATCTTGTTCCAAGTGTGAATCACTCGGTAAATTTCCGGACATGGGATGGACTCGCTGTACTCTCCGTCTATAAACAAATTCAAGTTCTTGTAACTGTCATATGTGAGTGCTAAGTGGGTAAAGCCCTGGTTTTTCGCTCGGACCAGGATCTGTTGGTTGAAAGAAAAGTGCATGCGTGAGTTGGACTTCTTGTTGAAGAGCTCCACGCGAAACTGACGCCCGTTGAGGAGCTGTACTTTGAATGTGGATGATGGCGTGGCATTCGCCAGTGCTAACGTGAATAGAGTGGATAGAGGTGCACTACTTGAGGAGCCGCTCCCGGTAGCGGATCCCGTAGCTTCGCCGTCTACAAAGGCTTCAGCGGCTCCACTGGCTCCTGTAGCGCCTGTACCGAGGCCAAGGCCAAGGCCAAGGGAGCCACCATAGGCGGTTCTGACACCAGAAGCGTCCCCACTCGACACCAGCACGAACCACATACTCACCGAAAGCAACTTCAGCGACGCATCCACATCGTTTTCAAAGGGAAGCGCAACCGACGAGTCCTGGGAATCTTGGAGGATAAAGAGATCCGGCTGCGTCGGGTATGTGGAGAAGAGCTGGTGGAGTATTTGGAGGAGTTGGAGCGGCGCCGTTGTCCCCTCTGGCCCCTCAAAGTTCCCGCTCGTAGCGGAAACAGCCGCTTTTGTGCCACCACGCGTCCTTACAAGCAGCTGCGTGAATAACGGTAGCACTAACCGACGGAGCAGCTCAACAGAGCAGCCAAACTGAAGCAAAGTTATCGTGAGTCTGGTCAATTGCGCCACCAATTGCGGCGGTGCGGGCATACCGGCACGCGAACGGGCACGCGAACGGCTGTTTTCCTTCAGCGCCAGTGGCAGTGATAGTGGCTGCGACAACAGCTCGCGTACGGGAGGCACATCGGCGCCACCGACGCCAAAGAGAGCGCGCACCAAATGCTCGACCGCCACATCGTGTACAGACAGTACACTCAACTCGTAGCGCACAGCATACGACAGACTCACATAGTATAGCAAGAGCTCCAACACAATCACCTTAAAATCGATGTAGATCTCGTCCTCGAGCGCCTCTAGGGCTCCGAGGATGTGCAGGAAGTGGGAGGCGTGAGTGTCTGTGGAGCGGCTCGCGGACACGCCAGCGGGCGCAGATCCGGCAGCGACCCCAATTGGAGCTGCTCCAAAACTGAGTCTACGGAAAGAAGAAGAAGGCTCAGCCAATATCACCTCCTCACGGATAATCTCTGCAAGACTTTCATCAAGATTATCGGTAAGCTCTATCTGCCAATTGAGAAGGAGCTCCTTGTTGACGGAATGCGCAGAGAGTACAGTCGAGCAAATATACTCTATGAGCTCGCGGTCAGGTTCGGACATGGTGCCTGAGAAGTAGCCGCGAGGTATACAGAGACACACAGCCTGCCATTTGGTGCACACGCTGTCTACGCTTTACAGTGGCCGGCATGGTGGCAGTGGCAGCTGGCTGCTAGCGCCCTCTACGCAGGACCCGCGCAGAGACTCGATTTCGCGGGGCCGATTACCCCAGACTGTGCTACAGAGAGTGTGCGGGCCGATGCGCGCGCTCCCCAGCCACGCACCGCATCAGTTACTGGCCGCTGGTGAGTGCTTCCGGTGGCACTTGTGCGGGACTACTCCGTCGCTGGTACGTTCTAGGAGAACAGCCCCACGCAGTGGCCCCCACGGAGTGGCCAGCGGAGCGAACGAGCGTGCTCCCGGCAGGGCTATCAGCTTCTGTAGTACAACTGGCTGATGCCTCCGGCAGCGCTCCCGCGGGGCGACTCCATCGAGGGTGGCTTCCTTCGGGAGAAGAGAGGTGGAGCAGAGTGATTTGCTCTGGCGAGCGAATCTTTTCTGTGAATCTCTATGTTTGGTTCTGGTGTGGGGCCCGAGAGTGTGTGTGTCGCCTACTGCCTGTTTTGCACAGGGGGTTGCAGCCATCACAACACCCTCCACATACTCTCCTCTCACAAGAGTCTTGCTGGTGTCCTGTGCCGTAGACATGTGCCTCTGCCTCGTTTCTGCTTGCTTGCACCCTCTCGTCCCTTGTCGGAGCCATTTTTCCCCTTCTGGGTGCTCTCTTGGGCTGTTTCATTGGCGGTGCACACCAAACTGAAAAAAAAGCCCGCAGTTGTAATGGTAATAGCTCGTATGACGTAAGCCGCTCCCGCTCCATTTCCCTTTCAAACGGTCGTTTCTAATTCTGGCACTCTCCAATATGAGGCTGCGGTCTGAGGGGGAGGGGCAGCAGTTGGTGGGGTGAGGTGCCCATTTTTCTTTAAGCAGTGACTTTGTCCTCTGATTTCCCCCCCTTCCCTGCTGCTAACTGGCGTAACACCCCGCGACGGGATTTGCACTGGCGGTGCGCAACCGCCGCGCGCGTTGTGAGTGCGAGGCCGCAAAGTGCTGCAGCTTTGAAAAGTCGACCCCATACAGGACCGCAGCCATGCAACCACACTGCCATCGCCACCGCCAGAGGAGCCCGCGGGCTTCTCTGGGAAGGAAAAAGAAACTCTGACGACCGATATGGAAGCGGGTTATAATAGACAAGACTGATTTAGTGTTCTTTTTGTTTGTTCTGCAGCTGCACGTATTAAGTGTTTGGCAAACGGTAGTCAAGCAGGACGATACTATAAAGCTTAAATGGCAGACGCTGCGAAGGCCAAAATATCGCAATATACGAGCCTGTACTGTGTTCTTTGTCCTTCTCTATCACTGTTGCAATGTCACATACGTATCTGTAGGTTTAAGGAAAAAGAGGAGTAGCGCTGTAGCGAATGGAAGTTGTGTTCCAGTTGGCCCTCCTGCAGATTCAGACCCTCTCTTGGGGTGCAGACGTTCTGCAGCTGGCGGGCTGAAAAATTTCCCACCGCGATGGCGCGCGCGCGTGAAAAATTCACTCCATAAGTAGGCGTCATTTTCCAGGCTCGTAGAGCCCCCCCATTCTCCGGCTCCCGATTTCAGCAGCCTGACAAATCGAAATAAATAGAAAAAGACACCGAGTCAACTTACCGACCAGGACAAACCAACGCGAGAAGTCTGACGCAAGTCTGACGACACAACAACAGGGGCTACCACAAAACGAGCACCAGAACGGAGTACCTAACTACAAAGTCGGAGTTTCGCGACAAAACACGCCAAGTCTGCGCTCATAAAAACACGCCGCGACAAAAGTCCTGCGACAACCCAGCGGCAACTCGCACCTCCATTCCCCGATCTGAGCCATCGCGTGCTTTGTTTTTCAGTGCACGCACCCCCCCCCCCCAACCCCACTCGCCCGCGCACTCTCGTCCTCACGCTCACGCGCTTACTAGCCTGCGCTTACTAGCCCGCGCTAACTCACTCGCACCCTCACACTCCCCTAACTGCCGCGCGCGCAACGCCCCACACGCACGCAATTTTTATTCGATCCACACCACAAACACCGGGAGCCCTGCTACCCCCTAACACAAGACCTTCCCTCCACGCGATGGAAGATACTTGTGGGAAATCAGACGAAAGCGTCTCTGCGGCGCCATCGACACCAGCCAATTCCAGCCCCACTGATACAGAAACGCCCACGCCGTCGTATTTGGCGTTGGCCCCCACAAGCACGGCGCACACGTCTGTGGACGGCGATGAGTTTCTTGGTGGCGTCGTTGTGCTCCAGCCCTCGTTCAGCGCCATTCCTGCGTCAAACACCGCGTCTATAGACGGTGGTGTTGTGCCCGTGCCCGGCGGCACGACCGCGCACTCGTCCACTATTGCGCCGCTGGCGTCCCCCTTCTCGCCCAGCGGCGCGGTGTCTGCGAGTGCAAGCGCACTGGTGGCGCTGGGTACCGCCACACCACTCAATCTTGGGCCCAACAACTCGGTGTCGACGATTCTGACCGACCACGACGACATTGAGATTGCGATCCCGGATGATGACCTCAAACGCCGCCGGTCCACCCTCACGTCGCTTCTCGACTCTGCCACCCATACCGCCAAGGAGGGCGACCGCTGGTACCTCATTCCGCGCGATTTCCTCGAAGATGTGCTTAATCTCCCCGTAGAGCTGCTAGATGACCTCAAGCATGAGGTGGGTGCCTTGGACACCACCAATATCGTCGACCGCCACGGTAATTTATACCCGGAGCTCGACGAGCCTGTCGACACCTACAACGTTCCTCCTGAAGTGTTCCACCACTTGGTAGACTGGTTTGGACTTCGGGGTCCGCATGTGGCTCGCGCCTTGGTTTGCGACCCAGAAACTGGCCGCAAGGAAGTGGAGCGGTTCCCAAGCGTTTTCTATGTGCACCTTTTGAAAAAGACGGGCGCAGGCTGGCCTGGGCCCACTCTCCGTGGAGTTAGCGCTGGTGCTTCTGGGGGAGCAATAAGTGGCTCTAGCACCGCATCCGGCTCCACCAAATCCCGTTCTCTTGGGTCCTCCTCGCTGGGTGTTTCCGGTGGTGCTGGTGCTGGTGGCAGTGTGGGCTACGGCAACGGACATAATCATGGAACGCACGGGCCCCAAGCGGTACCGTGCTCCACTACAGGCACGTTCCTAGATCTCTTTGAAGCAATCCGCACATCCTTCTTCAAACTCCCGAAGCGCAAACCTGCGCCCCCCTTCCGCGTGTGGTTTATGTCCACAGACACGCTCCCGGCACAAATTCTGGTACACCAGTTTGTGAACGAGATACCGAAGAAGCAGCTTGTGCTTCAAAATCGGTATGGGCAGCGACTCAAAGACCAAGGGTTGACGTCCCCGGAGTACCACATCCTCGTGGAACTCGGCGAGCCTGCACCGGCAGCCTCTTCCACCTCAGCACGTGCGAGCCGTGCCTCCTCTTCCTCCCCATCCTCCCGACGGGAGACAACCTCGATGGAATCGCCCTCGCTGGGTGGTGGCACTGTAGGGGGTACTCCAATACTGCCGCCACCCACGTCGGTCCCAGTACCGTTGTCCACCACACTTTACCCACTCGACTGCTACATTCGAGGCGCCCACGCAGCGCAAGAAGATGGGGTGCTCACGCTCGACTGGATCCTCCACAACGGTGGGCAGTCAGGGCTTACGAATCTAGGCAATACGTGCTACATGAACTCAGCGCTCCAGTGCCTCACGCATATCCCAGAGATTGAGTACTACTTTTTCTTTGGGCTCTACGAGGCGGAGCTCAATGAGTCGAATCCCTTGGGCTACAAGGGTCAGATCGCTATATCGTTTGGTAATTTGCTCCGAAAGTTGTATGACCCGGCGGAGTATTACCACCACCGCGCGGCGACTACTCCCGGGTGCTCAAACTCTAGCGCAGGAAGCAGCAGCAGTAGTGCGTCGCTTGCAGTGACACCGCGAGACTTCAAATACACTGTGGGACACCACTCGTCCATGTTCCAAGGATACCAGCAACAGGACTCGCAGGAATTTCTTCTGTGGCTCTTGGATGCGCTCCACGAAGATCTTAATCGAATCTACGACAAGCCGTATTGCGAAAAGCCCGAGCTCAGCGACGCAGAAGTGTCGGATCCAGCGGCTATTGAGCGCCTCGCGACAACGTGCTGGCTCCAGCACACGCAGCGGAACGACCTGATTATTACAGATTTGTTCACTGGGCTCTATCAGCTGACACTTGTGTGTCCTCTGTGCTCCAAGACAAGCATCACGTTTGACCCGTTCAACGACATAACCCTTCCGCTTCCGGTGGATAAAAAGTGGTACCACACGTTCACGGTGGTAGATTTGGCAGAGGAGCCAGACCAGCAGTGTATCAAAAGTGGCCCCACTTCAGTGGAGGAGTCGTCCACCACGCTGCGGCGCATCCGCACGCTCGAAGTGGAACTCTCCAAAACGTCCAACTTTGACGACCTCATAGCGTACCTCAGCACGCACTTGGGTGCTGACCCAGCACACCTCTTCCTCTTTGAGGTGTTTAACAATTTTTTCTACAAGGACTTTCAGTCCAATTACGGCAAGCTCCGATACTACCCGATTTCGGAGATCATATCTGAGCAGGACGATGTAGTTGTATACCATATCCCACACGATCCAGCCCGCCATCTTATTGTGCCGGTGATCAACTCGGTGGCAGATGCGGATCGTTCGTACAACGTGGTGCATGCCTTCGGGTTACCGTTGTTTGTGGTTTTGGAAAGTGACGACGAGGCGGCTGTGATTCGCTACAAATTAGCAAAAGGAGTGAATATGTTGGTGACTGGGGATGATGAAATGGAGGTGGAGCCACTGCCAACGCTGCTGGCTATGCTAGCAGAAATCAGCAAAGTGAACGGAGCAACGGTGCCTTTTGAAATTAAGTACTACTCAGAAAAATCCACGCGTCACAAGCCTGCCACGCCCTCGATCATCCACATCCCACACAACCGTGCTAACCTCAACAATTTACCGAATCTCATTCCATCGGCTCCAGCTCCCGCTGCTGCTGCAGTTGCGACAGGTGTTTCTCACAAGAAATGCACTACCGCCGTGGCAACTGGTAGCTGTGATCGTTTTGACGACGCTAGCGACGGACCCTCGGACTGTGACGACTTTGTAGTGGTAAACAGCATCGAAGTGCCAAAGGTTCCTGCTCCTCCTTCGTCTAATACCCCTCAACAGACACCTCTGCAAACTCCGTTGCATCTGGACGCTGAGGACGAGCCATTGGCCGCTGCTGCGCCTGACACAGACAGCCCTTCCAGCATGGGCAACATTGGTCTGCTCTTTGACTCAGAGCATTACGATGCGCCTGCAGGTGGCGCTGGTACCACGGGTGTAAGTGAGTCTCTGTCTGACACTTCGGTTCCAGTGATGCCACACCTCGCTGACCTTTCTAAAATCACACTTGTTTGTCAGTGGACGCACGAGGCATACACGTCGTTTTTCACAACACTGACGTCCAAACACGCGTGGGTGTCGCCCCCTGCGATCCCGAACCCCGAAGTGGAGCTCAGCAAGTCCAAAACACTCAAGGAGCAGAGCTCCGTAGTTTCGCTCTACGATTGTCTCACGAATTTCCTGACACCTGAGGTTCTCGGAGACCAGGACTTGTGGTACTGTCCGCGGTGCCAAGAACACAAACAGGCCACCAAGACAATCCAGTTGTGGTCGCTTGGAGATGTGATCACGATCCACCTCAAGCGGTTCGAGTCGTCGCGGCTGTTCAGTGACAAAATCGACATGACAGTGGACTTCCCCGTGGAAGGGCTCGACATGTCGCGGTTCGTGTGTGGCACCGGCGCTGGCGCCGGACGTGCACAGGCCGACGACGAGCTCATATACGACTTGGTTGGCGTGGATAGCCACGTGGGAGGACTTGGTGGTGGGCACTACACCGCGTACGCAAAAAACTTTAGAGACGGCAACTGGTACTACTTCAATGACTCGAGGGTGCAGAGAATCGATGATCCGAAGAATTGTATGGCCAATGCGTATCTCTTGTTTTACCGGAAACGGACGCGGCAGCCGCTGGCTGCAACTGCAACCACAGCAGCAGCAGCAGCAACAGCTGAAGCGGGCGCCCTCGGTGGACTTCCAAGCCACTCTTTGTGGGGAGGAGAAAAGTTCCACGAGCTGGTCATCCAGGGTAAGCAGCGAATCATACAAGAGCTTGAGGACTTGCAAAAAAATGCAGCCGTGGTGAGGCAGCAATTGGAATCGTTTAAGCAAAACGAAGAGGAGATGGAGGATGCGCGGGTAAAGTTGGCAGAGCACCAAAGGCAGATTGCGGCAGCTGCAACAAGCGTAGCTGTGGTACCATCTGTGCCTACAGCGGAAGCGTCGAAGGAAACGAATGACACGTCGCCAGAAGTGACAGCAGTCACAGCAACGGCACCCCGGGCGTTTCACCCAAAGAAATCGCGCGCATCAATCGACCCGTCAGAAGTGCTGAACGAAGACATCAATATCGCCCTCGGCCGCAAGCAACGAATCATCCTCAAGGACAACCGCACCATTGGCGTCAAGTCCACGCTCGACAAAATCATCGGTGACTCCGACCTCAACTCGCCCCTTAGCTCGGGGTCCGAAGACAACCTTGTCAGCGACAACCCGCTCGACTAGGCTACAGCTTATAGATACATAGAATAATGGATGGCATATATATGCAACGGCGATGTACAGAGGAGGCCACCTTCGCCCAAATGCGAGGCTGTGGCTTTTATAAACTAGCTTCTGGGGCTGCTCTGCTGGCAACCAGCACCCACGCAGAGGCGCTACAGGCCCCACGGAGCTCTTAGTGCGCTCCTTCGGCCCCTTTTACGGGGGGCACTGCATGGGGCAGTTGGCTAAGGCTCAGAGAGAAGGGCTGCTGGGAAACGCGGTACGCTCCGCTGGCCACTCCGTGGAGCTGTTCTCCGAAGGAGGCACCCTCGACGGAGTCGCCTCGCGGGAGCGCCGCCGGAGGCAAATGCTGACTAAGGCTCAAAGCGCACCTGCTGGGGAACGCGGTACGCTCCGCTGGCCACTCCGTGGGGGCCACTGCCTGGAGCTGTTCTCCGAAGGAGGCACCCTCGACGGAGTCGCCTCGCGGGAGCGCCGCCGGAGGCAACTGCTGACTTAGGCTCAAAGCGACCCTACTGGGGAACGCGGTACGCTCCGCTGGCACTTCGTGGGGGCCACTGCGTGGAGCTGTTCTCAATGGAACTACTTGGGAGGAGTCGCCCTCAAAATCGAGGCCAGGAAAACCGCGAAGGGACGAGCTGGAGCAGAACTGTGCCTATGAAACGTCCGAGCGTACGCTCGCAATTTTTATAGCGGTGCGGAGCAAGTCCTTTGTGATGCGGGAACCGCCGCCGATGATGCTGACGTGGGTGAGCGGGCGCGAGGTAGCGCCAGAGCACACCACGTGGATTTTCAGCTCCGCGCAGGACTCCTCGGCCTCGCCCTCGAGGTCTGCCAAGAGCACGCTGTCTCCGGTGTGCTCACCGTCTACATCCATGGCTTCTTCGTCTGTCAGCTGCGCCCCCTCGCGGTCAATCACGCCGAAGCTCGAAGACACGCCCACGCGTGCCGGGTCGAGTGCGAGCGGCGCTGAGCGTGCGGGGTCCGAGTCCTCGATTAAGCTGTAGGAGCCGCTCAAGTGGCCAAAGTTGCCGCGGCTGCGCACGGGGATCTTGATGTCGGAGGCACGGTCGTCTACGTACGCACTGGGGATGCGGCAGTTCTGGAGCGCGCCGAGCAACGCGGTGTAGCAGAGGTCGAAGAGGGGGCCCGAGCGCGAGAACACCTTGATGTGTGCATGGAGCGTGTACGTCCACGTCTTCTTCGGGAGGATCACGTCGTCGAGCTCGCCCGACTCGCTGGCTGGCCCGTCTCCAGGGTAGTACACGGTGCCGTCCACCTTTGTGCCCACACGCACGCGGAGCGTGTCCGCCGCTATGAGCCGGCTGTGGAGCACGGTTTCGTAGAGCTTCTGGGAGAGGATCATCTCCTCGTCTGTTGGTGCGCCTGAGCGGCCGCGTGCGATGTCCACAACGGGGTAGACGGAAGCGTAGGCATCGAGTGGGTCGCTCTGTGTGTCGTCGTCACTGGCGCCCGCGGAACCCGACAAAAGCTGGTCGACCGAGCTCTCCTCCACCACTCCGAGGGTTATTCCGCAGATGGCACGCGTGTCGCCGCACTTGGCCACCGCCAGGCCCACAACTGAGCTCTTTCCAACATTGTTGAGGCCGCCCTGCGCGCTCTCAAGTGGACGGAACTCGGTGAATCCGCGGAGCGACGGACGGAGCCCCACGGCAAGATGTCTTTGGAGCGAGACGTCGGGAGCGATCCGTGCAAGCACGTCCGGGGGGAACAGCATTTGCTTCGGGGCAGACGTGGTCATCGTGTCGAGCAAAGTGGTTCCAATGGGTGGCTATAGAGAGCAAATCAGTCCGCTCCCATGCCGTCGGTTGCAGAAATTCAGATGGAGATGAGCTGGTGCACGGGTGTTGGTGCACGGATGCAGTAGCAGTGGGTTGGGAGGGTTCGCCTGTGTGGGCTCACCTGACTGCTCGTGGCCAGCCATTGAGCGTTGATGTGATGTCCAACATCGGTGAGTGTGGCAGCACCTTGTAGCGAGGTGGTTCCACCAATGGTGGGTCCCGATCAATGCATGCAGCTATGCACATACAGCCACGGTGAAGGAGGGTTGCATGCACCATCACGACTATGGGTGAACAAGATAGAGCGGTAACGACGAAGACCGTGTCAAGGGAATACGGGGTAGTAGCAGGTACGGCACAATTGGAATGGGGAGCTCCGGTGCTTAGCATACTGTAGCGCGTGGTTTTTTATTTTGGGTGTAAATTTTGCAGCCACGGAAAATATTGCTGCAGCTCACTATCTGAGCGGTAGAGAGTAGCAGAAAAGGTCCTACAACGGAGGGTCTTATGAAAGCCCCACCAGAGACAATAGAAATATATCAGAGGCACTACAGATGCTGGTAGCTCCATCGGATCCACCGCGTGGGACTGTTCTCCGAAGGAGACACCCTCGACGGAGTCGCCCCGCGGGAGCGCCGCCGGAGGCATCTGCCATCAGCTGTACTGAGAAGCTGCTAGCCCTGCCGGTGGCACGCTCGTCCGCTCCGCTCGGGCCACTTCGTGGAGACCACTGCGTGGAGCTCTTCTCCCGAAGGAAGGCTCCCCAACGGAGTTGCCCCGCGGGAGCGCCGCCGGAGGCATCTACAACCAGCTGTACTGCAGAAGCTGCTAGCCCTGCCAGGACTCTCTTGGCCTCTGGCGGAACAAGCCGGGCAGACTGCATACTGCCAGGCAAGGCTGATCTTCGGCGGTCCAGCTCGGCCAGGCCAGAGACGGCGATAGGGTCTTGTTCGGAGTAGCCCCTAGCCAGCAGAACGTGGTGGCGGGGACCGGATTTAGGGAGGGGACACACCGGTCTTAGGTGTTGGAACAGGAGAGCAAGAGCGCACGGGAAGCTCCGGTCGGTCGCTATCGATGCCCCTCCATTTCCCCCGCGGTGGTGGCCGACACCGGAAGGCGACAACGATGACTCAGGACTGCACAGGGGCGATTTGCGCGCGCCGACTCGTTCCCCACCATCAGGTACCGGGCCGGTAAGCAGAAAGCGCGGCGTGCTCATTGGTGAAGATAAGGGCGGAATAGGAGCGGCGGGCGCGTTGATTGGCGGATTGGGCGCGCACGCCAAAAGTTCCCCCCCAGGATATCGCATGGTTATCTAGCTAGCGACCGCCCAACTGCAACCTCCCCCCCGATTTGGCTGGTCTGGTGGGTGCCAATTTGTCGCTGTAGCATATGAAAATTTTTTCACACCAAGAATTTATAACAAGCGTTTCTTCTTCTTCTGTTTTGTTTCTTGTAATTAGAGGCTAGGAGACTGTCACGGAATCTACTACTACCCGCGGCTGCTTCTTTCCATATTTATAGCATTAGGTATGTAAGGAGTGCGACCCCTCAGTGTGCGTGTGCGAGCGAGCACCAATGTGATCGCAGTGCTAGGGCCCCACAATGTAGACCAAAGGTTTTCGGCGGAGTGCCACGAGCCGGAGTGCCACGAGCCGGAGTGCCACGAGGCGGTGTGCCAGTGTGAGGCAGGAGAGCCACCACACACCTGGGACATGCCAATGGCAGACCCGGGCTGCCCTGTGCTAGCGACCGAGGCAGATCAGAAACCGCCGATACAAACCAGATGGGCGAGCTTGCCCCATAGCGCAGATCAGAACCGATGACAAAAAGCGCCGAGCTTACTGGCGGGCGCGCTAACGCAAACGCCGCTGGCTCGCTGAGGCGCCGCGAAATCGGCGCTTTTTTGCGGGGGAGCTGCTGGCGCGCGCCAAACACCGCAGCAGACGCTCGTGCGCTGGTTTTGCTCGGTGTGCTGGGTGTGCTTTGAGCGATTGAGCCCGAGATTTTCTCTGCTGAAGCGGCACTGACGGAATTGACCAACTCAAACCGACAAGTACTAACCAAAAACAGAATGTCGTCATACCTTCCACAACCGGAGTTTGCCTCCAACGTGTACGACTACGACGAGACGCCCGAAAACACATCGTGGGCATCCACGCTCCCCACGGCCAAGGGATTGTACAACCCTGAATACGAAAAGGATGCGTGTGGTGTGGGTTTTACGTGCCACATCAAGGGCCAGGCGTCCCACAAAATCGTGTCTGACTGCCGTAACCTCTTGTGCAACATGACCCACAGAGGTGGTGAGTTAAACCCCAAGGACGGAGATGGAGCCGGGTTGCTTTCGTCTCTTCCGCACAAGTTTTTGGTTAGGGAATTTGCCTACCACTGCCAGGCTGAGTTGCCGGCCCAGGGCCAGTACGGTACTGGTAACGTGTTTTTCAAGAAGGACGATGCGATTTTTGAAAAGTCGAAAAAGACATTTGAGTCCATTGCCGCGGACTTGGGATTGCGGGTGTTGGGATGGCGTAAGGTGCCGCACGACTCGTCCATCTTGGGGCCTGCTTCGTTGCTGCGGGAGCCGCTCATTTTGCAGCCGGCCGTTGTGTTGGCCGCCACCTACGGCTCCACGGTGTCGGACGCCGAGTGGGAGGCCAGCTACCAGCGCGACTTTGAAAAGAAGCTCTTTATTCTCCGCAAGTCGCTGTCGCACACCATCGGCCTCCACAACTGGTTCTACATCTGCTCGCTCTCCAACAAAACTATCGTCTACAAGGGTCAGCTTGCCCCCAACCAAGTCTATGCCTACTACCATGACTTGGTGAACGCTGAGTACGAGGCTCATTTTGCGTTAGTTCATTCTCGTTTTTCCACAAATACTTTCCCCTCATGGGACAGAGCCCAGCCGCTTAGGTGGGCCGCACACAATGGTGAAATCAACACTTTGCGCGGGAACAAAAACTGGATGAGAGCAAAGGAGGGTGTGATGGCGTCCAAGTTGTTTGGCGACGACTTGGAGAAGTTGTATCCAATTATCGAAGAGGGAGGCTCGGACTCTGCTGCGTTCGACAATGTTTTGGAGTTGCTTGTCATCAACGGCATTTTGTCTCTCCCGGAAGCAGTCATGGTGATGATCCCCGAGGCTTGGCAAAACGACAAGATGATCGACCCCAAAAAGCGCGCCTTTTACGAGTGGGCAGCATGCTTGATGGAACCATGGGACGGACCGGCATTGTTCACCTTTGCCGACGGGCGCTACTGCGGTGCTAACTTGGACAGAAACGGTTTGCGTCCTTGTAGATACTACGTGACGGACGACGACCGGATCATTTGTGCGTCGGAGGTTGGTGTCATTGACGTGGAGCCAGAAAAGATTTTGCAAAAGGGCCGTTTGCAACCAGGACGCATGCTTTTGGTGGACACCAAGGAGGGAAGAGTGGTGGACGACAAGGAGTTGAAGCGGTCTGTGGCATCGCGTTTCGACTTCAAGTCGTGGGTATTGGCGAACATGATTGAAATGGCCGACCTCACTGAGAAGCTCACTTCCAGAGGGGTGGATTTGACCGAGGCTGTGCCTTCGTCAGATATCACGGTGCAAACCGACCCGAGACTTGTGGCGTTTGGTTACTCCCACGAGCAAGTGTCGTTGGTGCTTGCCCCCATGGCTGAGGGCAAAGAGGCTCTCGGCTCCATGGGTAACGACAATGCGCTTGCGTGCATCTCGGAACAACCAAAGCTCTTGTACGACTACTTTAGACAGCTTTTCGCCCAGGTTACAAACCCACCAATCGACCCCATCAGAGAGGAAATCGTCATGTCCTTGGAGTGCTACGTTGGCCCACAGGGAAACTTGTTGGAGATGAAACCAGACCAATGTAACCGTTTGCTCCTCAAGAGCCCAGTTCTCTCGACCCCAGAACTCAACGCGTTGAAGAATATCGAAAAGGTGTTCCCCAAGTGGTCTGTCGCAACCATCGACATCACTTTTGAGAAACTGGACGGTATCCAGGGCTACATCGACACCATTGACCGTGTGTGTCAGTCTGCGTCCAAGGCTCTCGCCGACGACCACCAGATTTTGATTTTGAGCGACCGTGCCACCTCTGCATCGCGCGTGCCCATTTCTGCACTCATTGCAACCGGTGCTCTCCACCACCACTTGGTGCGCCAGAAGCAACGGTCCAAGGTTGCCATTTTGGTTGAAACAGCCGAGGCACGTGAAGTGCACCACTTGTGCTGTCTTGTGGGATACGGAGCGGACGGTGTCAACCCGTACTTGGCGATCGAGACCCTCGTTCGCATGAACCAAGAGCACTTGATCAAGAAGGATATCAAGAATGAGGATATCTTCCACAACTACAAGCACGCGGTTGACTCTGGAATTTTGAAAGTTATGTCCAAGATGGGAATCTCCACCCTTGCCTCGTACAAGGGTGCGCAGATTTTTGAGGCTCTCGGAGTGGACAACTCGGTGATTGACCGGTGCTTTGCTGGTACCGCGTCCAGAATCAAGGGTATCACGTTTGAGTACATTGCTCAGGACGCTTTCTCCATGCACGAGAGAGGATACCCTAACCGTGACACAATCAAACCAGTGGCGCTTCCAGAAACCGGTGAGTACCACTGGAGAGATGGTGGAGACGCCCACATCAACGAGCCCGCTGCCATTGCATCGATGCAGGATGCCGTTCGTAACAAGAACGAAAAGGCATTTGACGCTTACCTGAAGAAGGAGTACGAAGCGATCAAGAACTGTACATTGCGTGGATTGCTTGATTTCGACTACGACAGCTCCACTGCAGTTCCATTGGACCAGGTTGAGCCATGGACCGAGATTGTGCGGCGGTTTTTCACCGGTGCCATGTCTTATGGTTCCATTTCAATGGAGGCACACTCCACAATTGCTGTGGCCATGAACCGGTTAGGAGGAAAATCCAACACCGGTGAAGGTGGTGAGGATCCAGCAAGATCCACCGTGAACGAAAACGGAGACACCATGCGGTCTGCCATCAAGCAAATTGCCTCCGGTCGGTTTGGTGTCACCTCATACTACTTGGCCGATGCAGATGAATTGCAGATCAAAATGGCCCAGGGTGCCAAGCCCGGTGAAGGTGGTGAATTACCAGGACACAAAGTTAGTGAACAGATTGGTAAGACCCGTCACTCGACCCCAGGAGTCGGCTTGATTTCGCCACCTCCACACCACGACATTTACTCGATTGAAGATCTTAAGCAATTGTTGTACGATTTGAAGTGCTCAAACCCAAGAGCAAGAACTTCGGTCAAGCTCGTGTCCGAAGTTGGTGTGGGTATTGTTGCCGCTGGTGTCGCCAAGGCCGGTTCAGAAAACATTTTGGTTTCTGGTGGTGATGGTGGTACCGGTGCGGCAAAGTTGACGTCGATCAAGTACGCTGGATTGCCATGGGAATTGGGTCTTGCTGAGTCGCACCAGACTTTGGTTCTCAACGATTTGAGAGGCCGTGTGGTTCTTCAAACTGACGGTCAAATCCGTACTGGTCGTGATATTGCCGTTGCTGCATTACTTGGTGCCGAAGAGTGGGGTTTTGCCACAACTCCGCTTATCGCCATGGGATGTATCATGATGAGAAAGTGTCACCTCAACACCTGTCCTGTGGGAATTGCCACTCAAGACCCGGAATTGAGACGTAAGTTCGAGGGTACTCCAGAACATGTGATCAACTTTTTCTACTACATGGCTAATGAGCTCCGTCAAATCATGGCCAACTTGGGTTTCAGAACCGTCAACGAAATGGTGGGCCGTGCAGAGAAGCTTAAGGTGCGCGAGGACTTGCGTAACACCAAGAATGCAAACATTGACTTGTCCCCAATTTTGACCCCAGCGCACACCATCAGACCAGGTGTTGCAACCCACTGTGTGAGAAAGCAGGACCACAAGTTGCACGTTAGAATCGATAACAAGTTGATTGACGAGTCCGAGATGACTTTGGCCAAGGGATTACCTGTCACCATTGACTGTGACGTTGTGAACACCGACCGGTCTCTCGGTACCACCTTGTCGTACCGTGTGTCAAAGATTTTCGGTGAACAAGGTCTCCCACACGACACTATCCACGTGAACGCCAAGGGTTCTGCAGGACAGTCGTTTGGTGCCTTTTTGGCTCCTGGTATCACGTTGGAACTCGAAGGTGATGCCAACGATTACATTGGTAAGGGTCTTTCTGGTGGGCGTGTGATTGTGTACCCACCAAAGGAGTCTACTTTCAACGCCGAAGACCAAATTATTGCCGGTAACACAGCCTTTTTCGGAGCCACAAGTGGATCTGCCTTCATTCGTGGTATTGCGGCTGAGAGATTTGCTGTGAGAAACTCAGGTGCCACTATTGTAGTGGAGGGAACCGGAGACCACGGATGTGAGTACATGTCTGGAGGACGCGTTGTTATTTTGGGAGGCACAGGCCGTAACTTTGCCGCCGGTATGTGCGGAGGTATTGCCTATGTGCTCGACATGGCTCAGGATTTCAGCGACAAGGTGAACTCAACCACGGTGGAATTAGGTCCTGTGACCGAGCCCACCGAAATTGCGTTCTTGCGCGGCCTTATCGAGGACCACCGCCACTACACCAACTCTGAGGTTGCAGACCGCATTTTGAGCGACTTTAACCGCATTTTACCTCGTTTCGTCAAGATTTTACCCCACGACTACAAGAAGGTTTTGGAGGCTGAGAAGAAGAAGCAAGAGGAGGCGAAAAAGAACGAATTGAACGCGTTCTTGAAGTCCATCAAGGAGGACCCAGAATCTGATGTGACAAACGGAGAGGCTGCGAAAATCAAGAAGGGTCATGTTCACAGACCAAGTGCTGCTGCTTCTGCAAAGAAGAGCGAGCCATTGATTTTGGATGTCGAAGACACAATCACTGACACCGAGCTCGAGAAGAAGGCTGTGGCCAAGCTCGATAAAGTGAAGGGGTTCATGAAGTACAAGCGGAGAAACGAAAAGTACCGTCCTGCAAAGGAGAGAACCTCTGACTGGAACGAAATGACCTCAAGACTCTCCAAGGATGAGCTTAAGCACGAGACTGCTCGTTGTATGGACTGTGGTGTTCCGTTCTGTACCTCGGACACTGGTTGCCCAATTTCGAACATTATTCCGAAATGGAATGAGTTGGTTTTCCAGGATCGGTGGTTTGACGCCTTGCAGCGTCTTATGATGACCAACAACTTCCCTGAATTCACCGGTAGAATTTGTCCAGCTCCTTGTAACGGAGCGTGTGTTCTTGGTATCAACAGTGACCCAGTCAACATCAAGTCGATTGAGTGTGCGATTATCGACCACGGTTTCGAGCAAGGATGGATTAAGCCAAACCCTCCAAGCTTCAGAACCGGCAAGAGTGTTGCTGTGATTGGCTCTGGTCCTTCTGGTTTAGCCGCCGCAGACCAGTTGAACAAGGCCGGTCACAAGGTTACCGTTTACGAACGTAGTGACAGAGCCGGAGGATTGCTTATGTATGGTATTCCAAACATGAAGCTCGACAAGCGGATTGTGAAGAGAAGAACGGACTTGTTGGCCGCGGAGGGCATTGAGTTTGTTGTTTCTTGCAATGTCGGTGAAGATGTGACTGTGAGCGAGCTCAAACAGAACAACGACGCTGTGGTTTTCGCAGTTGGATCAACAATCCCGCGTGACTTGAGAATCCCAGGTCGTGAGCTCAAAAACATCAACTTTGCCATGGAGCTTCTCAGAACAAACACGAAGGCACTCCTTGATGACGAATTGGCCGAGGTGCGCAAGACCCTCGAAGGAAAGAACGTGATTGTGATTGGAGGTGGTGACACTGGTAACGATTGTTTAGGTACATCCACCAGACACGGAGCCAAATCGGTGACCAACTTTGAGTTGTTACCCACTCCACCAAACACCCGTCCTAAGGACAACCCATGGCCACAATGGCCAAGAGTGTTCAGAGTGGACTATGGACACACAGAAGTGGCCGAACACTACGGAAAGGACCCTAGAGAGTACTCGATTCTCTCCAAGGAGTTTGTAGGAGACGAAGAGGGCAAGGTGACCGGAATCAAGACTGTGCGGGTCGAATGGAAACGTTCGGACCTGGGAGCATGGCAGATGGCAGAAGTGCCAGGCAGCGAGGAATTCTTCCCCGCGGACGTTGTGCTTTTGTCGATGGGATTCGTGGGCCCAGACGCAGACAAATTAGAGGTTGAAAAGACAAAGAGAGGAACAATCGGCACCACAAACCCAGCAGGATACCGCGTTGCCGCAGACGACAAGTTGTTCACAGCAGGAGACTGCAGAAGAGGACAGTCGTTGGTTGTGTGGGGTATTCAAGAGGGAAGACAGTGTGCCAGAGAGGTGGACAACTTTTTGATGGGACTGACAAGACTCCCAGGTAACGGATCTGTGGAACAACGTAACTACAAGTTGTTGGAGGAGTACGCAGAGAAGGTTTAGAGTAAGAAAACACGCCGCGCCGGATTGTAGTAGGTCTGGAGTGGTGATCAATAAATTACGTTTATGTCAGCCAGTGTAGCCGGGCTTCGTGGAGCCCTAGTTATTCCCACTCGGAGGCGCCGCCAGAGTCGTAGAATTGCCGGGGCCATGCGGTACGCTCCGCTTCGCCACTCCGCTTGGCCACTCCGTGGGGGCCACTGCGTGGGGCTGTTCTCCCGAAGGGAGGCTCGCTCAACGCAGTTGCCCTCGCCGGGAGGCGCCGCCAGAGGCATGCCAGCCACCGAGCATTCGTCACATGCGAGCATGGGGGCAATGCTCCGGCTGGATGGAACCGAGCCTGGTTGCGAGCGTCCGGCGCGTTTGCCTAATCATGTTGCTGGATTTGGGCCCTACTGCCAAGCGCCGCTGCGTTTAAGCTTTTGGAATGCGCTGGCTGTTGTTCGTCTCAAGGTGTAGTTAGGCAGTTTAAGTGTGCTCCGTCTTTATCTCTGCTAGCCGTGCAGTGTTATCTCCTGCGCCCCTCCCCGTTCGCTGTAGACGCCCACATGATCGGCGACTCAGCGCACACCCCGCTGCGCCCTATCGCGAAGCGCTGTTTCCGCGCAGTCCTCTTTGTAGCGGCAGCGCTTGTTGTTCCGGAGCGATCTGACACATTTTGTGCGGTGTTGACGTTTTGTCCCTTTGGGGCTTTCGGCCCATATGGGCTGCGCCTAATATTTTTGCTATGTGCATGGCGAATGCTAGCGCAGTGGCCTCCCGCCAGTTGTGGGTGCTGCTTGCGTCCAGAGCGTTTCCAGAAGTGTAGGCGGCCAGTGCAGTCGGTTGCTACATCGCTGGGCCCACCGAGCATCTGGCCTGGCCCCGTGCTTGGCCGGTGCTCGGACTGGGACACCATAACCCCGGTGACAGGCCGAGGTATGGTGCACGGGTGTTTCAAGCAAAATGGGTATG
>PPIY02000049.1:0-67498 GCA_003707405.2 Dujonia schatavii | reverse complement strand
CTGCTCCCATAGTGCCACCCGGCGAGAGGGAATTAGAAGTTACACCCGACTCGACCGACACGCTGGTGCCCCCCCCCCCCCCCCCCGACTCTGCTGCGTTAGCTGATCGGCACTCGCCACGCTCAAATGACGTACCTCCCTCTCTATGCACGTGTAGTGATATCACCCTCTAGCCCGTGGGCAGTGAGATCGCCCGTTTGAGACTCCTTTCGCGCCAGTAATAAGCCTCCCTTTACCGAAAAAGTTTAATTTGCCGGAACTCCGTCACTCTCAGCCACTTTCTTTTACTCTTCCCCATTCCGCACAGAATCTATCCTGATACGCATCCCACTAGCCACGATTTTTTTTTTTTTGTTTGATCGACCGCATAATTCTGTGCAGAATTACCTCCGGCTACAATCCCGGCCACCCTTTCTATGTGCCGTAGGTAGTTCTGTGCCGTAAGTAGCTTTGTGCGGGTCCGGCTGCCAGTGCAAGCCATTCATACGGTGGTCTATCATTGGAGCCTGGAGGCTGTTGTATAGCTAGTGACGTAGCGCCATGTGAACGCCTCCTTGCCCTGCGCCTTCACAGGCACCGGGGGGTGGTAACTAGTGCCCTATGACGTGGGTAAGGGGTGCTTTTCTGCAGTCCCACATTGTAATAGGGCACGTGACCGGACCATGATGTCATCGAAGAGTGGGGTGGAACGCCGAGCAAAAGTCTTGGGATTGACATCACAAATGTCTAAGACCTGCTGCACCCCAAAAGCGTAAGCGTATGCGCGTGGCCTTCGTCGAAGATCCTTTGTCTATTGTGGGCTGATGCCCCTGGGCAATTTTGAGCTCCTAGGACGTCACTGGTGGCGCACGCGGGCATCTTGACGGGGACACTAACCTCTGCACAACAGAGATCTATTATACGAGCAACGGTGGCGGGTGCTGGTATCACAGGCACAACCGTGGCCGCTGAGCACTGGGCAAACGCGTCCAAACCTGCTGCCCACAATCCACGCGTCTCTGGAGCACGAGAGGCTTTGGCCGCGACTTAGCCAGGGCATGTTTGTCGTGCGTCAAACAGGCACAGGGGGCGCACGGAAAACAAGCGGGCTGCTCCGATGCCATCAGGTCATATTCAGCACTGCGGAGAGCAGCGGCGAGCAGAATGCCTCGCCACGCAGAAGCACGGCTTTGGGCACATGCGCTGGATATTGGCCTGCAATTTCTGTGTTGATGTGGGCACGGAGGTCCGGCGCGATGACGAGTTGCAGCCTGGCGAAATTTGCCTATGATTTTCCGCGGCTGCCGCGCGAATATCCCGGAGTACCTTGCGCCAGTCCGGTGGCCACGCGCTTCCGCACACCAAATTGGGAAGCTCCGTGGAGCACTCTCCGAAAGGAGGCTCATCAACGGAGTTACCCCGCGGGAACGCCGCCAGAGGCACGCTGAAGCTGGTGATGGGGCCCTACCGGGGGCATGCTGTCCGCTCCGCTCTGGCCACTTCGTGGAGACCACTGCGTGGAGCTGTTCTCCCGAAGGGAGCCACCCCAACGGAGTTGCCCCGCAGGAGCCGCCGCCGGAGGCACCCGTGTTTGGACTGCAGATGGCCCTGCCGGAGACACGCGCACCCGCTCCGCTCGGGCCACTTCGTGGAGACCACTGCGTGGACCTGTTCCCCCGAAGGGAGGCTCCCTCAACGGAGTTGCTCCGCGGGAGCGCCGCCGGAGGCACCAGCGCGTCGCTGGACTGCTGATGGCCCTGCCGGGGACGGCATCCGCTCCGCTCAGGCCACTTCGTGGAGACCACTGCGTGGAGCTGTTCTCCCGAAGGGAGGCTCCCTCAACGGAGTTGCCCCGCGGGAGCGCCGCCGGAGGCACTTTATCTGGTGCTGTAGTATCACACGAACACAGCCAGTCACTCCGTATGTGTTCGAAGTCGGCCTCGCAGGAGCGTTACGGGCGGGCGGACGACCGGGGCCACGGTGTCTCTAGGCACTCCAGCATTTGCTGGACGATGCACTGCTGCTGTGTATGCAGCGACACCCAGTCTCTCGCTCGCTCGCCGTTTGTCCCTGTGCGATTGCAACACTGCTGCTTTTTGCAGCCAAAGTGTCTCCTGCACACAATCACAGCACGCGTAGCCGAAGCTGCCGCAATGGCTAAGCCATCAGGCCACCAGGCCGCCAGAAGTGAGCGCTCAGCTACCAACCACACTCAAGCGGTATTTGGCTACACGTGCAGCCTACATCCCCTGTGTGTAAATTGTAATTGCTGTGCGCGCAATGGACGTGTCTGTGCGCCACGAGGGCGAGCACCATACGCATACAGCCAATCTCAAATACGGCTGGCTAGTGCTACTTCTTTCGCTGCTCCATGCCTTTGCTCTTGTATATAGTACAGTCTCGTACATTCAGTACTGGAAGACAAACGGCGAGGCTCGGCGAAGCTCTCTGGCTGCTGTTGGGGCTGCTCAGGGCTCTGTAAGTGCGAGAGTTCTGTCCCTCATGCTGAGGCTGCCACCGCTCACGCTTGTGGTGGTTGCGTGGGCCGTGGTACTTGGGGTATTGACCGTGTGGTACGTGCCGTTGCCTGAGCAGTACACCATGGCTGTAAAGCGGATGGGCCGCATGGCGTACGCGTTAGTGCCCTTCGATCTCTTTCTCGTGGTGCGCCCGGCCAACGCGTACGTTTTTGACTACTTGGCCCGTCTCCCGCTCCACAAATGGGTGTCGCGGCTTATTGTTGCGCTTGCCGTGCTCCATGGCGTTGGGTTTTCTGCCAAATGGCTTGTCCAGGGCGAGTTCTTTGCGAAAATCCGCGAGCTCGATAACTTTTTGGGCTTGGTCGCCAGCGTGCTTTTGGTGGTGCTAGTGGTGGTGAGCGTGCGGTGGTTCCGCCGCCGCAGCTACCGCTGGTTCTACGTGTTCCACAACGCAAGCATGGCGTTTTTTGTGGTTGCCATCGCTTTCCACGCGCGGCCAGGGGTATTTTGGTACGCGGTGGTGAGCTTGGGGATTTTGGCCGCGCAGTGGGTGATGCGCACGCTGCTGCTGAGCAGGATCGACGCGGACGCCATCACGGTGGTGTCGCTGCCCGGGCTGACTCTCACGCTTGTGCGCATGCCCAAGCTCTACTTCGAGCCCTGGACCCCGGCGTCCCACGTGCGGGTGTCGCTCCACCGTTCTGTGTGGGAGCGGTACGTGTTCCCCGGCCACGCGTACACAATCGCGAGCACCGTAGACGACGACACCTTGGACTTGATAGTGCGCGACTCGGCCCACGTGAGGTTTGCGGGTGGCGCAGGTACCGGTATAAGCGGGACGGGCGCGGGCGCGGGCTCGCTTGGCTCGACAGAAGCCGCAGGAGTGTCTGGTGTAACGATAGCAGGACCATACCCATCGCTCCCAGAACCATTCTTTGTCACGGCGGAGAAAATCGCCATAGTGTGCGGAGGATCGGGCATTTCGTACGGAATCCCGGTGCTCAAGGGTGTGAACTCAAACGCATCCGTCACACTCGTGTGGTGCGTGCGCACGCGAGCCGACTTGCACGTGTTGCGGGCACTCGACATTGACGAGAAGATCACCGTATATGTGACGCAAAGCAGCTCCTTCACAGACGAAGTCAGCACCAACGAAGCGGACGAAGTACGCACGGGGCTCCTCGCACAAGACGGCGAGCCTCAAGAAGAATTCGAAATGGCCAGCGTGCTGGCCAAAAAGGACTCCACCGAGGGAAACATCTCGATTAAAGAGGGAAGACCAGACTTTGATGAGCTTTTCGGCACACTCGCGGAAGGAGAAAACAAAAACACCTGGATGGTGGCGTGTGGACCACAGACTCTTGTGGACGCGGCAAAGGCATGGACACAGGGAAAAACCGTAGGCTTTGTAAGTGAAGTGTACGAGTTTTAGGTCCCATAATCGCTGAGCCAGTCTCTCCGAGCCAATGCGGTCTGGAAGCGCTGCCTCCCTTTAAGGACTCTGAAGGAGGCTCCTAGACGGACACTCCTCAACGGAGTTCTCACGACGTGAGAGTGTAGCTGGAGGTAGCTGATGTTCCCTTTGGACGCGTGCGCCGTTCTCCACCACCAAATATACGGGGTAGCGTTTGGCTGCAAAAAGGCTGCAGAAAATGTGCCTCGCTGTATGGCCTCAGGAATCACCCTTTCATGAGGACGCTTTCAGCGAAGCCTAAGTAGACAGGGCTGAAACAGCCTTGTGCGATTAATATACACAAATAATTGCTTATCGCTGTAGAGCGGTCAAGAGGCGCCGCAACAAAGGTGCAGCGCAGAAGCTCGTAGCGGTCCGAAGGCACCAGCGAGTCGCTGGACTGCTGATGGCCCTGCCGGGGGCACGCGCATCCGCTCCGCTCGGGCCACTTCGTGGAGACCACTGCGTGGGGCTGTTCTCCCGAAGGGAGGCTCCCCAACGGAGTTGCCCCGCGGGAGCGCCACCGGAGGCCCAGCTACCCCAGAGTCATCGCTCATGATGATCACGTGACTACAATATCAAAGTCGAGAAGGACTCGGTAGAGGAGTAAGCACAAGTCTCTTCAGTAGGGATGTCTGTGGAAAGGGCCACGTATAAAAGCGTACGATCGTCTCCGCGGGAGACTTCGGCGTTCACTGTCGGTGACCTTCGCGAGATAAACGATGCGCACACGTCGTATAAGTCGCCGCTCGCGGTGATCGGACACATTGACCTCAATGCCTTCTTCGCACAAGTGGAGCAGTTGCGGTTGGGGCTCACACGGGACGACCCTGTAGTTTGTGTGCAGTGGAACTCACTTATTGCAGTTTCGTATGCCGCTAGAAAGTACGGCATTGGCCGTATGGACAACGTAAAGAGCGCGCTAGCCAAGTGTCCGGAGGTTGTGCTAGCACATGCGGCTGTGTTCAAGAAGGGCGAGGCACACTGGGCGTATGAGGAGGGATTGCCGTCGCAAATCACCCATAAAGTGCTGTTGGATCCATACCGGCGTGAGAGCCGGAAGATTATTCTGATTTTCAATCTGCTCTGCGACATGGTGGAGAAGGCCAGTGTGGACGAGAGCTACTTGGATGTTGGCCGGATAGTGTACGAGCGGCTTATGTCGCGATTCCCCCAGCTACGGGATGTAGTGGAGCGCACAACCGCGGGGGGTGCTGTAGCGTTGCCGCCGGTGCCAAAGGAGATCCCCGAGTCTGTGCGGTTGGTGGGCGAGAGTGACGGCGTGGACACGGTGCGCGACTGGGATGATGTGTGCATGTGTCTCGGGTCGGAGATTGTGTATGAGATTCGCTGCGAAGTGTACAAGGTGTTGGGATACACGACTCTGGGCGGGGTGGCACGAAACAAGTTTATCGCCAAGTTGGCTGGCGGCGTGTACAAGCCCGACAACCAGGCGGTGGTGTTTAATCAGATGGCTTGGGGATTTTTGGATCGGTTTGAGTTGACAGACATAGGCGGTATGGGTGGCAAGATTGGCGACGAGGTGGTGTACAAGTTGTTGGGGAATTCCAGCAATGTTGCCGCAGACGGCGCCCCCGAGGATGCCAGCGACGCCAGCGACAACGAAGAACGTGCCGGCGAGTTCCCCAGTGATGACGGCTTGCAGGAGACGACTGGTTCCGCCGCCACTGACGCACCAACTTCCATCAAACGCATCCGTGCATTTACGATCCAACACCTCACCAAAACACTCGGAGACCCCGAGCTCGCCCAGAAAGTGTACGGCCTCGTACGAGGGGACTACCCACGCGAACTCACGCTCAAGGTGGAGGTAAAGTCGATGATGTCCCGCAAAAACTTTCCCGGCAAGCCCGTGACCAACCTCCTCGACGCATACGACTGGATCAAGGTGTTCACGGGAGACCTCTACAACCGGCTCATCGAGCTGGACGACGAGAGCATGAATCTCCTGCCGCTGCAGATAAGCAAGCAGCGGCCCACAATACGACGGCCGCGCACGCTCTCGCTTCATTTCGGCACCCTTGAGTACCACAACCATCTGAAGCAGGCCACGATTTTGATTGTCCAAGACTTGGCCAAATTACGGCAGGTGTTGGAGTCCACTGCGCTTCGGCTCCTCAAGGAGTTGCTCGATTCGTTTGCGGGCACGGCAAAGCTTAGCGGACAGAAATTGAGAGACGTGAAGGAAGTGACCAAGGACATAAAGATACTCGGGTGCACAAGCATGTCGCTTACCATTCTGAACTTCACCAAGACGTCAAACGCCAACTTGATAGACACCTTCATCTCTAAGCGAGAGCTGGCTGTTGCAATAACCGACTCACGGCAAAAGGAGTGGGAAGAGGAGTTCAAAAAGTACGCGTCGCCGCTGCCTACAAGGGTGCAACGGGACGGTATCGTCGAGAGGTTGGACAGACGGGCAACTAGCCATCCCGTGCGCACCCAGGCAGAAGGCACCGCAGAAGAAGCGGCACCAAGCGACGTGCGGACGCTTTTCTGCAAGAAATGCAACGCGGCGGTCGAGGGCACTCAAGCGGAGCACGACGACTTCCACGTCGCAGCAGAGCTCTCACGCCAACTCAACGGAGAACAGGAGCCGGCGCGGGCGCCGGCGCCACGCACCCTGACGCCAACGTCAGCGTCAACAAAGCCCGCACCAAAGAAGAGAAAAGTCACAAAGAGCAAGAGTCTGAGTAAGGGCCAGTCAACGCTCCCGTGGTGAGCAATACATAGAGAGGCAGACCCATAGGTAAGAATTTGCACCCAAAAGAACAGCCCGTAGTTTACGTAGAAAAATAGACCGAGGGTTGGACCTCCATGGCCTAGCGGAGCGTCCGCGGTGCTGGCGAGGTAGAACGCACGAGCCTCCGGCGGCGCTCCCGCGGGGCAACTCCGTTGAGGAGCCTCCCTTCGGGAGAACAGCCCCACGCAGTGGCCTCCACGGAGTGGCCTAGCGGAGCGTCCGCGCGCGCTCGCAGTGTAATACACAGGTGCCTCCGGGGCGACTCCGCCGATATTGGTTCCTCCGGGGAACGGCCCACAGAGGAACCACACACACACACACACACCGTAAGCATCTCTCCAGTAGTGCTACAGGCCCAATTGCCTCCGGGGTGCTCCCGAGGGTCAATGTGACTCGGGCACGGCTAGTAGTAGGACGTAGCCGCGGCAATTTGGGTTCTGAGGCAAACCTAAAAAGCCGGATCGCCAGGGGGTGCAGCAAGCAGATCTGGGACGCACAGCGCTATGTCACTAGCGGCGCATGCGGGCTGAAGCTTATGTGGTTAGTAAACTTTATCTGGCGAGCGTGGTGACGTAGACGAAAAAGTGGCGCATATGTCTCACATGCACGTCATGCCGGGTGCGTGGCGAGTGCAACGTGAGCCTGCAGCGTCAACGTAAGCGCAGTTGCAGCACTCATATTCGCCTATAACTTTTTTTTTATTTCCACTCTGGAACTGCCGCACGCCGCTCAGCCACGATCCAGGCACCAGTGTCCGGGCATGGAACCGTAGTGTCTCAGACATTCCGCCTGCTCACATCCCACTGCGACTGTCGTGTCTCACCAGGGATTGCGAAGTGGGGTTAAGTCTGACGAAAGAGGATCAAAAGGGGTCACAGTAGTGGTTGCGGATTGGGTCGGCAAAAGGCACCCCTGGAAGGGGACCCGGAAAAGGAGGGGGGGCGGTGGTGCTGTCTACATCATCCATGCGCCCAGAAATAACCCTCGCTGCTTCCTAGCGCTCTGCCTCGCCGGACAAGGAATTACCCGAATACCCGTCGTGCCTACAGTGTGCGTGCGATTGAGTCGCCTAAAGCATAAATCAGCATTCAGAAGCACCCACCCGTGGGCCCACGCGCACGCTCTGCCGCTTGCAAGTGACGAATGCCAGAGTGGATCTTGTGGCAGCCAAATCGTATGCGTGGAACAAATCTAACGCGTACGCAGCTTACCGCGAATCGAGCACCGTCCTTGCATTTACCGTGGCGGGTGCGAGAAATCTCCGGGCAGCTTTCCACAGTGCACACCATGAATCGCACACCGTGAACTGCACTCCTTTTTTTGGCCACCAGGCAGAATCGCTACGAGTGTGCAGTTACGTGAGGAACGTCGCACGTGGAGCCTACACGGCGCTCCGGGCATCACGGCGCTCCGGGCATCATCACAACGTGCCGCGAACAGGTTGAGGCGAGTGAGTGAACTGCTTTTTGAAGTCACGTGTGCGAGCCATCAAGACAGGTCGCAATTATGTGGGACAAAGTACCCGAGCAAAGGCACCGAAGAGCGAGCGCAGCAGCAGGGCTATCCCGGGAGACCGAACGCACCACCACTCCACCAGAGGCTTCTGCGATGTTGAAAATTGACGTGTTGCACCACCCCACAGCGAACCATCACTGCTCGTCTCGTGACTTGTGCACGTGACGTGCATTGGCCGAGGTACCCCAGAAAAGACGGCAAGAAACCGCAAAGCAAAGCAAAGCGACAGAGAAAAGGCACCACAGCATGGCAGAACTGAACAGTCGAGCCTTGCCTTTCGCAGATGCGGCAACGATAGGTACGTAGTAAGAAAGGGTAAAGCTGAGGCGCCCCTATAGCAACTGGAGACGCTACTGGCCTCTCTTTTGTGACGGCAGCCCCCGCGGACCAGTGCGCACAGCGTGCCCCGGTAGGGCCACCGCTCGTAGGTACCTCCGGCGGCGCTCCCGTGGGGCAACTCCGTTGAGGGTGGCTCCCTTCGGGAGAACAGCCCCACGCAGTGGCCTCCCCGGAGTGGCCTAGCGGAGCGTCTGCGCGCGCTGGCAGTGTAAAAGCACAAGCCTCCGGCAGCGCTCCCGCGGGGCAACTCCGTTGGGGAGCCTCCCTTCGGGAGAACAGCCCCACGCAGTGGTCTCCACGAAGTGGCCCGAGCGAAGCGGGTGCGCGTGCCCCCTGCAGGGCCCCTAGAAGTCCAATGGCTCGCTGGTGCCTCCGGCGGCGCTCCCGCAGGGCAACTCCGTTGGGGAGCCTCCCTTCGGGAGAACAGCCCCACGCAGTGGTCTCCACGAAGTGGCCCGAGCGGGGCGGGTGCTCGTGCCCCCGGCAGAACCATCTGTAGTCCAATGGCTTCCTGGTGCCTCCGGCGGCGCTCCCGCGGGGCAACTCCGTTGAGGGTGGCTCCCTTCGGGAGGACAGCTCCACGCGGTACGAAGTGGCCTTGCGGAGCGTCTACGTGCGCTGTCAGTCTAATATGCCTCCAGCGGAGCTCCTGCGAGGCGGCTCCATCGAGGGAGGCTCCCTTCGGGAAAATACTAACCCCAGTCCGTGCGCACCAGAAAGACTCGTACTTCGAGACGTCGGTGCAGTCGCAGCTCCTGGAGGTGTTGCACATCTTCAAGGGCTCGCGTTTTGTCAACTCGCATCCCGAGGAGATTGGCGTTGCCGCCAAGGCGCTCTATCTTGCGCTCACCACCTTGATTGGTGCCCGCACTCTTGGCGAGGAGTATGTGGATCTTATTTATGTAAATCGTCGCGGCACGCGTCTCCCCAAGTTGCTTGTGCGGGTCGGTTTTATTCTCAGTTATGCGGTGGTGCCGTATTTTATCACCAGGCTAGTGCGCCGTATGCAGCGGCGTGAAGAGGCCGCGGCTGCTGCGTCCGGCGCGTCGCGGCGCGGGTCCGCCACGGACGACGTGGACTCGGACGACGAGGCAGACGGTCTCGCGGGCCAGTCCGTGTGGACGCTCTACCCCAAGGTGTTGGACACGCTCATGAACTTGCACATCGCGGTGTTCTACTTCCTGGGCCAGTTCTACTCGGTGTCGAAGCGCCTCTTTGGGCTCCGGTATGCGTTCGGCCACAACAAGGACCCGGCCAAGTTGGCACTGTCGGGCAACTACTCGTTTCTCGGAGGGCTCATTTTGCTCCAGTTCTTTGCCAAGTCTATGCTCAAGTTCAAGACCTACAACGACCGCCACGCCGAGCGGCGGCGCAAGCACGCAGACGGGCTCGGCGGCGACGCGGCACAGGCACAGGCACAGGCAGCAGACGCCGTCGCGCGCAGCAGCCAGTTCGAGAGCATCACAGACGTGGAGAAAGTCGGCCGCGAACTCGGCCGCCCACGCAACAAAAAGAAGTACCAGACCGACTTGAGCGACCCCAAACAGCTCCCGTACGTGCCGCAGAACTCCCGCGACTGCATGCTCTGCTTGTCGCCCATGGTGAACCCAGCAGCTGCAAACTGCGGCCACTTCTTCTGCTGGGACTGCATCGTCGACTGGGTGCGAGAACACCCAGAGTGCCCCTTGTGCCGCCAGGACTGCGTCGAGCTGAACTTGTTGCCCTTGCGCTAGCGCTCGCGTGCCAGGCGCTGGAGCTGCCTCCTGGCGAGAATAGTTCCTAGCCTGTCGCACACACCATCTAGTCCACGTTGCGGTGCCTCCGGCGGCGCTCCCGCGGGGCAACTCCGTTGGGGTGGCTCCCTTCGGGAGAACAGCTCCACGCAGTGGTCTCCACGAAGTGGCCCGAGCGGAGCGGGTACGCATGCCCCCGGCAGGGTCATCAGCAGTCCAGCAACGCGCGGATGCCTCCGGCGGCGCTCCCGCAGGCCAACTCCGTTGAGGAGCCTCCCTGCGGGAGAAGTCGCACGCAGTGGCCCACTAGTGGCTAGGAGCATGCTGCGGCCCAGCTGGCTACGAGCTTGCGGATATTGAGTGTTTCTACGGAGAAGTGCACCACGGGATGGCCTGGAGAGCACCACGGGCCCACTACGGTGCGTGCTCGCACAGGGTCCTGTCGCTCCACAGTATTTAATGTTAGTTACGTCAAATGTACATAGCCGCAGTCTACAGGGCGTAGCAGCTCCGCGCAAGACCGACATGCAAACGGTCGACAGAGTGACAGGTCTACGGCGCTGCCCAGCCAGAGCACTGCTACACAGACCGTAGGAGTGCCATCATAGGCACATCAGTGGCTCGTGCTAGAGAATACTGCGCTAGGGCCCTGGGGCACGCTGTACACCGCACGGGGCTGTTCTCCCGAAGGGATGCTCCCCAACGGAGTTGCCCCGCGGGAGCGCCGCCAGAGGCACGAGCGAGTCATTGGACTACAGATGGCGGGGGCACGCGCACCCGCTCCGCTCGGGCCACTTCGTGGAGACCACTGCGTGGAGCTGTTCTCCCGAAGGGAGGCTCCCCAACGGAGTTGCCCCGCGGGAGCGCCGCCGGAGGCATCCGCGCATCGCTGGGCTGCTGATGGCCCTGCCGGGGCACATCCGATCCGCTCGGGCTCCACGAAGACCGCGCAGACCGCGCGGGAGCGCGGCCGGAGGCACGAGAGCAGCGGCAGCCGCGTAACACGTCCTGCACCAGCCGCTATTTTCAAATTTTCGAGCAGCGATCTGCCAGCGCCGACGCGCTAGCAACAGCCGGCCCATCGCTGAGACAACAAAAGGGCACTCGCGACACAGTGCGCAGCACACAAACAACCGCAGAAAGAACAGTTTGCATTTGGCTCAGCTCACAGGCCCAGTTTGTCGGTTGGTAGTGCTCGTTTCCAGAATAGCACAGCGCGCACGTACACACACACACACGGCACAGCACAGCTCAGCACAGCTCAGCACACACATATGGCTAAGGAATTCAGCTTGCCTTACTCCACGGGCGGATCGCTTGAGGACGGCATAGGCGCGTCTGGTCCGCAGCAGCGTCCTGGTGGCGGCGACAGGCCCGAGGCTGCCGGCCCGTACGCGGGTGGCTCGAACAAGTTCAAGCCTGCCAGGCCCGCGCAGTTTGGCGGATCGGGCAAGGGTAGCGCGGGCCAGGGGATCCAGGGGGCGCTTGCGACGGGCGGTGCGTGGGTCACGGGCGGCTTCCAAAGCGCAAGCGCGTTTGTGCTTGCGCACAAGCGCATAGCGGTGGCGGTGGCGACGCTCTTGGTGCTCCTGCTCTTCACGTCGACGCCGTTCATCCCGCACTGGTCGCTCACAGACCCCAAGATCGTGATCATTCTCGCGGCCAACGAGGGCGGCGGCGTGCTCAAGTGGAAGGGCCCGCAAGAGTGGTCGGTGGAGAGGCTGTCGATCGCCAACAAAAAGCAGTACGCCAAGAGGCACGGGTACGGGCTCACGATCAAGGATATGACGATCAAGAAGCGCTACTCGCACGAATGGCGCGAGTCGTGGGAGAAAGTAGACATCATGAAGCAAACCATGCGCCAGTTCCCGAACGCCGAGTGGTTCTGGTGGCTCGACTTGCACACCTACATCATGGAGCCGCAGTTGCTGCTTGAGGAGCATTTTTTGAACAATTTGGCGAATGCCACCTACCGCACCTTGGAAACCTTCAATCCGCTCGGGCTCCCTGTCGATCTCCCCTACACGGACTACGAACTGCAACCGGTGGACATGGTGATCACACAGGACTGCGGAGGGTTCAATTTGGGGCTGTTTTTGATGCGTAGACTGCTGTGGCTGGAAATGCTCTTGGACGTGTGGTGGGACCCAGCCATGTACGAGCAGATGCACATGACGTGGGAACACAAGGAGCAGGACGCCTTGGAAACTTTGTACCTGACCCAGCTGTGGATCCGCGAGCGCGTGGGCTTCTTGCCGCTCCGCATGATCAACCTGTTCCCGCCGGGAGCCTGTAGCGACAAGGCAGACGACCCGCAGTACTTCTTCCAAGACAACGACTTTGTCATCAACATGGCGGGCTGCGAGTGGGGACGCGACTGCTGGGGCGAAATGGAGCACTACAAGGCCTTGAGCAAGAAGTTGCAGAGAAAATGGTACCAGCTATGGTAGCCTCGCCGTCTCCGGCTCCCGGCAGGGCCACTAGAAGTCCAATGGCTCGTTGGTGCCTCCGGCGGCGCTCCCGCGGGGCAACTCCGTTGAGGAGCCTCCCTGCGGGAGAACAGCTCCACGCAGTGGTCTCCACTAAGTGGCCCGAGCAGAGCGGCTGTGCATGCCCCCGGTAGTGCCACTAGAAGTCCAATGGGTCGCTGGTGCCTCCGGCGGCGCTCCCGCGGGGCAACTCCGTTGGGGAGCCTCCCTTCGGGAGAACAGCTCCACGCAGTGGTCTCCACGAAGTGGCCCGAGCGGAGCGGGTATGCGTTCTCCGCCACAGCGGACCGTACCCTCGACACACCCTGGCCGTTCCTTAGAAACACACATGGTATCGCTAGAAATCTAATACACGTCAAGATGTTGCTCGCTGTAGCTCGCGCTGGTGCATTTTTTTGCACCCAAAAGCTGGTCGTGCGCGCACCACCAGCCTCCGCGACTAAAAAACACTTCCGCCCAGCCTCTCCACTAGCCCACTGGCACCTCCGACCCACTGCCTCCACGCACCCACGCCGATGAACGACAACTTTTGGTTCAACGACAGTGCCTTCAGCACCAACGCCTCTGGTGGCTCGAGCGGTGGCGCGAACGCGGCGGGTGAGGACGACTTTTTGTCCAACTTTTTCGATGGGCCCCAGCAGCAGCCGCCCACGCCCTCGCAGCCTCAGGCGCAGCCCGACCCTGGCGACCAGGGCCTCGCCCAGCCGGGAATGATGCCCGTAGGCGGCGCGGAGCTCCCCGGACAAAACATGAGCCCGCAGATGTTTATGCGGGGCTCGCAGGGCCAGCCCCTGTCGGCTAACCACCAACTCCCGCAGGGCCAGCTGCTCCCTCAGGGCAAGAACGCGGCCCAGCTCGAGCAGAGCAAGCGTGAACAGCTTCATAAAATGCGCCAGCAAATCAAGCAGCAGCAGATGCTGGCGGCGGCCCAAAAGAAACAGTTTCCGGGTCAGCAGCAGCAACAACAGCAACAAATACTAGGCGGTATGGGCCAGGGAAACGGACCTGTAGCCCCTGGTGGTCCTGGAGGACTCGCACAGCTGCCGCAAGACCTCTCACAGTTCCAAATGCCCCCACAGCAGCAGCACAGACTCCTGCGGCTGCACATGCTGCCGCTCCCGCAGCAGGTGCAGTCTCCGACGGGGCCCCAGCTCTCGCCACAGCTCGCCCAGATGAAGGCAAACCAGTTCCAGCGCACGCAGGCCGCAATGCGCTTGAAAAATATGGAGCGCAGAGACAGCTCGGGAGCACAGAGGACGCCACAGGCGTTCAGTCCAGTGCCCATGGGGACGCCAAAGGGAACCCCTGGAATGATGCAAGGTCCACCGAGCCAAATGGGACCAAATGGGCCCGTGGGTCCATCTGGAGCGCCTGGAAATCCAGGAGGAGGTGGCGTGCCTGGAGGGCCGGGGGGAGGTCCAACGGGTGCGTCTCCACAGCTCACACAGATCCAAATCCAGCTCTTCCTCTCTACAGTGTACGACTTTATGTCGCGGCGCGGCACGCCGATCCAGCAGCCGGCTGTGATCAACAACAAGAAGGTGAATCTTTTCTTCCTATACTACTTGTGCCAAAGTCTTGGCGGTTCCAACCAGCTTCTCCGGCAGCAGCCACAGCAGCAGCAGTCGCCGTGGACTCACGTGTGCACGAAATTGGGGCTTTTTGAAGGCGTAGACCCCCAAAATATGCAGCACCGGGCACAAATTGAGCGCGAGGCTAGCAACTGTTACGTGCAGTTCTTGTTACCGTACGAGCAGTACACAAACACCCCAGAGGGACACAAGGATATTCAGCAGAGAAAGCTCCAGTTCCAGAAGCAGATTGCCAGGAAAATGCAGGCACAGCAGGCGCAACAGGCGCAAGCTGGGCAAATGGGACCGCAGCAGCAGCAACTCCCACTACAACAACAGCAACAGCAACAGCAACAGCAACAGCAGCAGCCACAGCACCCGCAACAGCCTCCACAACAAATACCCGGAGGAGGGGTACCGTTCTCCTCACACAACTCGCCGATGCCCATGCCCAATCAAACCCCGGTGCTCCAGTCACCTGCAGTGAATAATTTCACGCCGGGTGCTGTGGCCAGCCCCGTGCTCAGTCTGGGTACGGGTCCGCGTGCCACATCTCGTATGAGCAACTCTGCGCACAACTCTCCAGCCTTACAGTCGCGGGCGGGAAGTATGGTAAACACACCACTCATTGCTGGCCAGACGGTACTGCCCGTAGTGAACCCGACTCCTGCTCCTGCCCCTATTACAGCTCCTGGCCCTGTATCTGGCGCATTTCCTGCTCCTGGTCCTGGGTCTGTGCCTGTGTCGTCCACTTCGGCCCTTGCAACGAGCAGTAGTGCGGGTGAGGCCGGTCCTGTGGCGGTGTCCTCTGAGCCCAATGCGATAAAAACATATCTCCCGATCCGCCGGGCCATTGACACTCACGGAGGGTACGATATCCGGACCCTTAGCCAGATTGCCGGAGAGATTGAAATCACCAAGCCGGTGTATCTTTTCGCGCCGGAGCTTGGCTCGGTCAACATTCATGCTCTCGTGATGTCACTCAAGACGTTTACAGGGATGGCCAGCAGCGAAGTGTCAAGTGCACTCAACACACTTTTGGTGACGACTTCTGACGCCAATTTGTCGTTTAAGATATCTGACTGCCCAGAATTGTTGGATCTGTTGAGTGTTTTGGGGATGAAATTGTTGGACGTCATTGCAGGAGAGAGAAAGAGGAAACGGGAAGACGCTGGCGACGATTTTTTGCAAACAAACAATAGAATCGACAATGTGTTTAAAAAGTATGTGGCAACAGGAAAGGACGACTTGGTGGAAGAAGATGTGGAGTTTGTCGTGGATTCGTTGACTGGAGGAGTGCTCGGGGAGAGTGATAGCGAAAGCGACAGTGACAGCGACGACGACGCTGACGCTGACACTGGCACTGGCACTGGCGCCAACACGAGCACTGGAGTCGATGTTTCCCTGCCAGGAACAAGTACCACAAGTGACTCGGAAACAGACACTTCTGCGGCATCGTTCGGACTCTCCGACTACATGACTACACTCCTCGAGTTCCGCCGCGAAAACAAATACCACTTTTCGTCGATCCAGACGAAAAGCGCCAAAAGCGATGCGGTGATGTTTGTGGACCAGCTCATCACAATCACAATGATTCTCCGCAACATTTCGTTTGCTGACTCCAACAAACTTCTCATGTCCGCCAATGCCAACTTCAAGGATTTCTTATTTGCGGTGGTGAAGGCTGTTGCTAGCAGTCCGCACCGGTTTGTGTTTCACCGTAAGATACTTTGCCTTTTGAAGGACTGTTTGCTTATATTGGATAAGATTGCATTTACCATGCAGTTGCGCACTTTGGAGGAGGCGTTCTTAGTGTACTTGTTGACTACGTCGTTTGGTCCGAAGTTGCCAAAGGCTCTGGCAACCCTGCTGGAAGCGACGCTGACTGGCGTTCGGGACACTGATAGCCTGATCGAGGAGGCTGGTGCATCTGTAGACGCAGATTCCAGCATCCCCTTTGCTCCCCTCGACACCTACCTGTACATGCCTTTTGGCATTGATGCGCTCACCAAACTTCTCATTCGTGAGCCCTACAACCGTACTCTTCTTCTGGCTGTGTTGAACGGAACACTCAATGTTCCTGCGATTGCCGTTGGTAGCGGTTCTGTTGCCCCCATAAATATCACTGCTCACGATCAGCAAGAAACTGCACGCCTTGTGAAGCTCTACTTGGGAGCAGATCACGGCGAGTACGAAAACGGGATTCTTTTGACTCGCACATTCCAGTTTTACCTCTCGGTGATCCCATTCCACTACAATAATTTCGAGTTGTCCAAGTTTTTACTGCTTCGTTCCCCCACTGTGTCGCAGGCGCTCTTTGGGTGCAAAATCATCATTGATATGGTGGGTAGCAGTGACAGCAGTAGTGGTGCGGCTGCGGTAGCCTCCGGATCGCTCAAGTATCTTGCTGTATCCTGGCTCCATAGGTACCGGGAGATTCTTCTTGGCAACATTTTCCGGGTGCTGCTCAACTTGGTGAGTGACACCACGAAAATCCCGCGCAACAGTGAGGAGCACACAATTATGTCGCTCGTCGTGGGAAAGGCGTTCATCGTAGTCAACTCGTTACTCCTGAACTTGATTCAGCTCCGCAAGGAGCAGCAGGATGAAGGCGAAGACCAGAGCAAGAGGGTTAACATCGAGGACATCGTGGCGGCAATTACAGCAATCTCCAGGTTGGTACCAGAAGACAATTTGGCACTCGACTCACTACTCAACCCGGGAATCGATCCAGATCTTGGACACGAAGTGATCAGAGCAATGGGAATGTTAAGAGATTTGAGAGGCGAAGGGAAATCTAAGTAGCGTGTAATATAATGTACTATATTTGACTGTCCTGTAAGTGTATTTTTGCAGCCAAAGCCAAATCACCCAAATAATATTTTTGACGTGAAATGTCGCACTTTTGGAAAAAAAAAAAGTCCGTTGCACCCACTGATTACCGCCATGGAAATTGTTTCCATATCTGTGAAAGAAGAATTACTCCTGGCACTGTCTGAGGCGGGGTAATTTCCCACCAAGCGCAATCAGGGAACTGGACTTTGCACACTCCGTGGTTGTGACACTCATTGGTTGTAATACTCCGTGGTTGTGACGATTCCAGGCTAGGGCAGGCAAAACCCATCGAGAGTGTCTCCAATGGGGAGGTTAAACCAACTCAGAGGCTAAGCGAACAGCTGCCAGTGAAAGTTCCAGGGCTAGTCGTGCACATGTGGATCATTTGCCCTATCGTAGCTGCCGGAATGGTATCGGAAACGACGCCCAAGCTAGGAAGCTGTGCAGCCTCCAATTGCGTGGTGTGCGGGTGTTAAGCGATAAGAAGATAAGACAAACGGAATGCTGCAGCGCATGGACGAATGCGGCAAAGATTTACGAAGCGGAGAGTACTTTGACTGCAACACATAAGATGCACATATATATAGACGGGCAACACTTTTTTGGTTGGAGTCGTCCTGAGCAAACTCTCTTCTCCAAAGAATCAGAGATCATGGCTACTGTTGCTACTGCTATGCCCGGTGCTCCTGCGGGCTCCGTTCCTTCTGCACCTCCGAAGGAGGCGATCGATACTCAGCTACTCCCAGGCGAACACACTCTTCCAGCCTCCTGGTGGACTTCGGAAAAGGTGTTTGAGCTTGAAAAGCGGGCCATTTTCAACAAGTCATGGATGTACTGTACACATGCATCTCGTTTCACCAAGGCTGGCGACTACTTTTCGTATTCAGTTGTTGGGATCAATTTCTTTGTTATCAAGTCCAAGGTAGATGGTGAGTTGAAAGCATTCCATAATGTGTGTCGTCACCGTGCGTACCCCGTCGTCCGCAAGGAGAAGGGGTCGTCGACTATCCTTGGGTGCAAATACCACGGCTGGTCGTACAATTCTGACGGCAAGTTGACCAAGGCACCTCATTTCGACAAAGTTGAGGGGTTCAAGAAGGAGGAAAACTCCTTGTTTCCCATCAGAACACACACCACGGAGCTGGGATTGGTTTTTGTCAATTTCAGCAACGAGGAGTCAGTACAGCCCTTTGACGAATGGTTTTCAGGATTGAAGCAGGAAATGGTAGAATTCGATTTCACAGACTACGAATACCACATGTCGTACGAATTGGACGGACAGTTCAACTGGAAGACACTCATGGACGGGTACCAGGAGTGCTACCACTGCCCGACAGCCCACCCGGGACTTTCAACCGCGTTCAAAATGGAAACATATAAAGTGGTTCCCAAGGGACGCTACTGCAGACACTACGCCGAGGTGGTGAAAGAGGACATCGAAGTCCCAGAAGATAATGTAGATGCCGACGAGGAGTCGTCCTCGTGGTTTGGATTTGGTGGCAAGAGAAAGTCAGATGCAGCAGCATCTGCAGCAGCAGCAGCAGCAGCACTGGCTGCGAAAAAGAAAAACCCAGGAGGTGAATTCAACGGATTATGGGTGTACCTTTTCCCCAACCACGGGATCAACTGTTACTCTCCTGCGTGGTACTCAATCAGAGTATTGCCATTGAGTCCCACCCACACAATCTTACAATATGACATTTACACGAAAAAGGGTTTGGCTGACGACAAGAAGAAGGAGTTTGTGGACTTTTTGCAGCTTGTGGAATTAGAGGACTTCAACTTGTGCCAATTGACCCAGAAAAACCTCAACCAGGGTGTTTACCTGTCTGGATACTTGCACCCTACCAAGGAACGTGGCGTGTTGCACTACCAGAAGTTGGTAAGGGACATGGTGAAGGAACACTTTGCTATCGAAAAGGCTGCAGGAAAGCCAGTAAACCCAGCGTTCGTGGGCAAGGAGTCTGTGAATAAAGATGTGCAGGAGCTAGAAGAAATGTGTAACCAACTTGAGTGTGGGTCCGAGACAAACAAGGAATTACAGTGGTAATATACGAGTGATATGTGTACCAGCGATACCAAATGTAGCAGCCGATGACGTAATTAGTAGCACACCACAATCATCATAGTTTCGACCCCAAGGGAGCGCCTTTATACTTACAATGTATGTCATTGAGTATATGACATAGTCTGAACAATTTGGAAGTTATCCCTCCAGGATTCATATGTAGATGTTTCCATAGAGACTACCAATGATCCCCAGAATAAGTACGGGTAAGCCAGCCAAAGGAGGCACAGGCTGCTTACTCAGGCGAATGCTTCTGAGCGCGTGATTTCCTGCATGCAGCTGATATCTCCGCTGCATCGAAGCTGCTGGGCTGCTGGGTGCTGCGGGAAAGCACGAAAAAAGTGACAGAATCCTGCATGCATGATAGAAGCTACTGGAAGGTGTACGGATTTAATGTTCCCCCATTTTGCAACTTCCAGAAGGTTCAGCTGGAGGCAATTGTAAGCAGCAGTCAGGGGTTGTGACTATAAAGTAAACCCAGTCGCTCTGTGATGTAGACGTATTTGTAGAATTCTCTAAGTTTACTTTAACTGTTTACTAACGAGTTTACTTGTGAACACACACACACATACACAAAGCACATACATACAAGAACCCCATGTTTGCATTCACCCCGTTTCACGAAGGCGATTATCCTTACACAAATAACGGCACACAGACACAATGGAACTGCGGTCGCCAGACCGGAGGCCCAGATCTGACTGTGCATTATCCTTGCTTTGTATTCCCTCCTGCTGCTGACGAAGTTTTCCAGTGGCTCCAAGCACAGAAGGAGGCAGAAAGACGCGAAGCCGAAAGGCAACGTCTTTTGAGAAGACCCAGAATTGTCAAGAAGGTCGAAAGTGAAGACGCGTATCAGTTGCAAATTTTCAAAGAGCAGGGAAATTTCAACTCGTACGAAGTTGTTGCTAAAAAGAAGCCAGGACATAGAGTGCATTTGACTGTGTTCTCGAGCGTGGACGAGTTTTCAAAGACATATGAGTTTGGACTCGACGAGATTGAAGTGGACCAAATCACCTGGGAATGGTTCCAGAAGGAGAATGTTTTGGTTTTGAACATCCCAAAGAAGAAGCAGCAGTCTGAGGAGTTCTACACTTTTTATAGCCACCCTTTGCTTGGGTTTTTGGAACAAGCACACGCTGCCCAAACTCAGGAACAATCTAAGAAGGAGGCAGCACACAAGAAGGCTCTTGAGTACAAAAGAAGGGCTGAAGCTGCCAAGCAAAAGGCCCAAAGGAAAAGAGCAGAAGCTGAACAAAAGAAATTAGAAGAGGCTAAGAGGAAGGAAGCAGAACTCGAGGCTCAAAGAAAGGCAGAGGCTGCTGCAGAAGCCAAGAGACAACAAAGAGAAGCACAGAGAAGGACAGCTGAGGCCGAAGCCCAGAGAAGAGCTGCTGATGCCGAAGCACAGAGATTAGCAATCGCCGCAGTGGTGGAGGCACAGAGAAGAGCCTTTGAACAAAGAAGAGCCGAGGCCGAGAAACAGGCTGCGGAAAGAAAAGCTGAAGCAAAGAGAAAAGCAGCGGCCGAGAAGAAGGCTGAAGCAGAGAGAAGAGCAGCGGCCGAGAAGAAAGCGGAAGCAGAAAGAAAGGCAGCTGAGGCAGAAAGAAAGGCAGTTGAGGCAGAAAGAAAAGCAGCCGAGGCTCAAAGACGTGCAGAGGAAGAAAGAGAGAGAGCTGCATTTATGGAGCTTCAAAAACAAGCATATTTAGAACAAGAAAGAGAAGCTCAAAAGGCTGAATCCCAGAGAGAAGCTGAAAGCGAAGCGAGAAGAGAGGCAGAAGAAAGAGAAGCTGCCGAAAGAGAAGCTCTGAGATTCTCCTACAGAGAACAACAAAGAGAAGCGGCTAGACGTGCACAAAGAGAAGCCAGCCAGAATTCTTACGGCGAACACACTGAAACTAACTCTGCAAATCCCGAAGAAATCTTGAAGCAATTGTTTGGAACGATTTTCGCCCAACAGCAACAACAACAGACGGCCACCTCTAAGCCAGCTACCACCAAGTCTCAATCCTCAAGTCCTGTATCTTCCAGATCACCTAAAGTACATTATGAAACAGACACCGAATCGATCAATTCCGATAATGAACACGAAACTCCTGAGCCATCAGCCCCATCGAGCCCAAGATTAAGCGCAAGCCCGTCTACAAAATTATCGAAACAGCCATCGTTGGAGGAAGTGGAAGATGAAGAGTTTGTTATGTTCAGGAAGAAGTTTGAGCAGAATGAGTAAAGAAAGGATAATGGGTATGGATTAAATAAGTTACAATAATTACGAAGAACAATACAAATTTGTAGAAGAAGAAGAAGAAGAAGAAGAAGAACAAAAAACATTTTGCAGCCATAGCATTGAAAAGTGCACGTGACCGAAATATCAGTTGCTCAATTAGGACCCCCGGAGAGTGGGCCCTGGTCATTTATAAAGCACGCACATTTTGCTGTCAGTAGAGAGTCTTTCTCTGCTAGTAACCGCACTGTCTCTGTAATGTCGAAATCAATACTTGTATTTGGCGGAAACGGATTCCTAGGCAAACGTATTTGCCAACAGGGGATTGCATCTGGGTACAAGGTGATTTCCGTATCCCGGTCCGGTACTCCTCCCAAACCCACGACGCACCACGATGTGTTCTGGACGAAAAAGGTTCAATGGGAGAAGGCAGACCTCCTGAAACCAGAAACATACCGCCAGTACGTGCAGGCAGTGGATACCGTAGTGCATTCTGTCGGGGTTCTTTTTGAGAAGCTGACTTACAAAGGGTTGCTCGATACAGAGTTGGACATTTGCGAAACCATAAAGACACTCACACGCCCCCGTGGGAAAAACCCAATGGGAAACGGCGACACAGAAGCCCAGACCAAAACAGGGAGTTACGAGGAGGTACAGCGAGACACGGCAGTGAAGCTTGCTGACACGCTCATGGAGAGTATGAGTGCACGCGCCTCAACCGTAGGCACAGGCGGGGCCGCAAGTGCTGGCACACCAGCGCCGATACCCACGTTTGTTTACATCTCGGCAGACACGTCGAGCCCGGGCATACCCAAGGGGTATCTCCTGACAAAGAGAGAGGCAGAGGCCAACCTCCTTCTGCGGGCTCCGGCGCTTCGCCCGATAATTATGAGAGCAGGAATCATGTTTGACGAGGACAACAAGAACCCAAAGCTCAAGCGGAATATCGTGACGCTGTTACTTGCAACAGCACACGACGCGAAAAATCTTGTGTTTGGCGATAAAGTGGCTCCACTCAATGCGCTCCTCCGCCCACCCGTGTCTACCCAAGCCGTGGCCAGGGAGTTGTTTCGCAAGCTCGATGATACGGCCTTCTCAGGTGTGGTTCAGCTCGAGGAAATCATCCAACATCTGCGTCTCTAGAGCGTCGAGGGGTTTCTTATTCGGCAAACAGCCCCACGCAGTGGCTTCCACAGAGTGGCCAAGCGGAGCATGCAGCTTGACTCCGGCGGGGGCCAAACATCTATACGATAAAGCTCTACATAAGACTGCTGAGGTGTTCCGACGTACCTCGCACTAGAATATATGTACATAGTATTAAAATTAGCTCCCTTCCTTGAATCTCTCCTGCAACGATCCGAGCCACTGTACCTCAAGCTCTGAGAGGACTATGCCCGCTGGTACGCGTATTGAAGAGGCAGTCACCTCAAATCTGTCGAGACCCGGTTCCTCGGTGATCCCCTCGTACAAGGAGCTCCCTGCTTCCAAGTCCTTCGACTCCACAGGTACCGGTACCGGTTCCGGCACCGGTGCAGGTTTGGGGGCCGCAGCGGCAGCCCCTGCCTTCATGTTGCTGCCTACGGGCGCGGGCGTCCACCAGTACGCCGGGTAGTTTCGCAAAACGTTGCCCGTGATCAACGCCACGCTGATCACCAACACCGACGACACGAGCTGCATGGGCAAGTACCACCAGCTGAGCGCGCGGATGCTGTCGTCAATACTCGGCAAAAGCGCGGACGCACCCGCCGGTGGGTGCACACAGTTGCATACACTCATAACTACCAGCGCTACCGCCACGCTGAGAGCGCCTCCAGCCCAGTAGTTGTCGCGCCCCGCTTCACTCAACAGAAACAATTTTTGGATGCAAACTCCGACTAGAGAGGCCAAAAAATGGCCCATGAATATGTTTCGAGGCTGTGCAAGGGGGGATGCGCTCGCATTGAAGCAGAGAATGGCGGTCGCCCCGTACAGTGCAATGATCATGGGCGCGTGGTGCGCGGTGAACACAGTGTGGTTTTTGAACACCCCCTCAAGAAGCGCGATGCCCGCAAAAGTGGCAATAAGCACCTCGAGCCATATCCAGTAGTCGTCCTTCGGAGACCGCGAGTGCTTTCCAAGGAGCCGCCTAAGGGGAGCCGGAAACGACCCCACAAAGTTTGCAGGCACAAAGGGGTTTATCCAGCGGTCAATTGTAAATTTAAAGGGCATGCTATGTGTGAGAGGAAAAGACTAAACGCCGGAAACTGGGTTTTCTGGAGTATTTAACCGGCCCCACAAATATTTTTCGCCGGCAACCGGGAACTGTTCATATTATATATGGCGTCAGCACACCCCACCGTTAGTGACCGGGCAAGCGTTCTTAGGTTGGCACATTGTCTACACGAGCAAAAATGACTCGGAACGCTCAGATGACCCTACAACCACCCACCGTGCACCTGGCACTGGGCCCTCGTCAGAACTCTTAGAGCTTACTCAGCCGTGCAAAATAGCGCGGACAGAAACCGGCTTTATCCAAACAATAGCGGCAAAATAGCGCGAAGTAGCCGAAGAAAATGTGCTGCATACTTCAGCTGCAATTATTTTTTCGTTTTTCTTTTTGGCTGCTTACCGAACTGCCCGACTAAGGAGGGTTAATTGGGTTAAGATGGCAAAGCATGGAACCGCTCATTTGTTGGTCTGTGTGTCAGGGTTTATTGTTGTTGGTAGGAGTCACCGCTTACTGAAATAGCTAACGGGAGGAGGGTACAATGGAGGCTTTCTAATAGTTTATTCTATACACATCTTTTATGAGTAGCTACACGTAGTTGTACATTGTAGTTGTGGGCAGTTTGTTTTTCAAATACCACTTTCTTCCCTCGTCCACAAAGAACACCAGACTTGTAATGATCACGAGGTGCAAAATGTCCAGGAAGTAGAGTGCTTCAGTCTGGAATACCAGCTGGAAGAATGGCACGTAAATCGCAGCCAATTGTCCCGCAAGCGAGCCGAGTACGGCAAAGTTGAACATTTGGTTGCTGGCAATGCCCACTTCGAAGATAGACTTTGTGTGGTGACGGCAAGAGAGTGCATTGAACATGTCAAAGAGTACAAAGCACGTAAACGTCATGGTGGTGTCTCTCTTTGTAATTTCGTTGTCGTTCATCTCCCGCATGTACACATACATAGTACCCAAGATTATTATTACCGCCAGTTGAAGCACTCTTGTAATGACGTGTTGGGTCAAGATCTTTTCGTTTCTCTTCCTTGGCGGCTTGTTCATCACTTCGTGGTCCACTGGTTCCACTCCAAGCGATTGTGCTGGTGGTCCGTCCATCAAAATGTTAATCCACAAGATTTGCATGGCATTGAGCGGGTTTGGAAGCCCAAAAAACGTCAGGAGCGCAATGAGCGTGAGCGCTGCAATAGACGTGGAGAGCTGGAAGGTAATAAAGTGACGAATATTCAGGAAAATACCCTTACCCTCCTCGATTGCTGCAAGAATCGTCAGGAAGTCGTCATCTGTGAGCACCATATCTGCCGCCTCCTTTGCCACGTCTGTTCCGTTCTTACCCATGGCAATTCCGATATCTGCCAACTTGAGTGCTGGAGCATCGTTGACTCCATCTCCCGTCATGGCAACAATGTCACCACGTGCTTGAAATGCTTTCACAATGGCAACCTTGTGTTCCGGAGTAGTACGGGCAAATACAGAAACGTTATGGATAGCCTTGGCGAGCCGCTCAGGAGGCATCGACTCCAATTGGTCACCGGTCATAACAGAGTCAAGCGAGTTGAGAGGCATTCCAATCTGACGTCCAATGTTGAGTGCAGTCGTTGGCGAGTCTCCAGTAATCATAATGACATGTACCCCACCTTTCATAAGAAGGGCAATGGAAGATGCCACATTAGGACGGGGAGGGTCGTTCATGCCCACAAGCCCGCAAAATGTCAAATCAGACGGCTCAATAGCCCCAGCAGTCACGTTACCTTGCGATTGCTGCTGATTATGTTGTTGGGTGATCCCAATGTTTTGAGCTGGTCCTCTAGCAAAACCAAGCACTCTCAAGCCTTCGCCTGCCAATTCCTCCATGTGAGCCAAGATTTGCTTTCTTAATTCCTCTGTCAATAACTTCTGCTGGCCAGACTTGTCCAAGTAGGACTTACTCAAAGTCAACACCTTTTCCACTGCCCCCTTGCATAACACTTCCAGCTTGTCTTTGTCTCCACTATGAACAGTAACCGCCATATATTTTGTTCTGGAGTTGAAGGGTAACTCCAGAGATCTATGGCGAGTTCCTCTAGCGTCCTCAAGTCCAAAATGCGGTAAAACCTCTACAAGTGCAATATCGCTCGGGTTCCCGACGTACTTTTCGTTTTCACGCAGATACCGAGCATTGTTGCAGATATTGGCCACTTCCAACGTCTTACGGATATTGGCGGTCAAGTGCAGATGTAAGTTTACATCCAGGAGCTTATCCACCACCAAAAATGGAGTACCGTGACTTCCCGCGAAATCAGAACTCCAGATCTTTGTTACGGTCATGTGGTTTTGAGTAAGTGTACCAGTCTTGTCCAGGCAAATGACATTGACACTGCCCAAGGTCTCCACCGACGGGAGACGACGAACAATGGCCTTACGACGGGCCATTCTTAAGACACCAAGGGCCAAAGTCACAGTCACAATAATGGGCAAGCCCTCGGGAATCGCAGCCACAGCAAGAGAAACAGAAATCTGAAACATCTCGAGCCACGACCGGCCCTGAACAAGACCAATGAGACAAATTATACCAATAACGAAAAACGAAAACACTGAGAGATCTTTCCCGAGTTTATCCATGGCCTGTTGAAGAGGGGTTTTGGGTTTCTCAATTGAACTCATCATTTCGAAAACTGTACCAAATTCTGTTGCCTTTCCAGTGGCAATGACAATTCCTGAGCCGTGGCCGTCGCGTACAAGTGTACCCATGAATGCAATTGAAGTACGTGAGGCGCCAGAGCTGGCGCCAGTGTTGATGCTTGAAGCATTATTAGTAGAGCCATTACTTAACTCTAATCCTTCTTTGGTTTCGACAGACAGACTGCTGCTGCTGTCTACAGCCTTCTCTACTGGTCTGTTCTCTCCTGTCAAATTACTCTCATCTATGGTCAAATGCACTGCTTCTGTCAACCGGACATCGGCCGGAATACGGTCTCCCTGGTTGAAATGAACCAAGTCTCCCGGGACAAGCTGCAGGGCAAGTACTGTTGTGGTTGAACCCAGCCGGGTCAATTTGGCCTCTGCAGGCACAAGTTTGTTCAAGGCCTCGAGAGACTTTTCTGAGCGGTACTCCTGGACGAAGCCCACTGTTACCACGATGAGCAAGGCAAGCGTGATACTCACGGCGTCCTCGACATTGCCCATCCAAAACGACACCACGGCAGATCCGATAAGGAGAAGAATGAGGGGATCTTCGTAAAAGTTCGAAACAAACTTGAGAAAAATGTTCTCCTCTTCCTCGGACGTGAGCTCATTGACTCCGTGGAGCGATCGGCGCATAAGAATGTCTTGGGAGTTGGAAAGCCCATTCAAGAGGTGTGTCTTGAGGTCTGCCACTGTTTCTTCCACCGACTTGATCGCAAACCGAATGGCTGGCGATGACGCACGCGGTGGGCGTGGGGCGGTCAGGTATGGGTTTTCAGGCATGCTAAAGGAGTGGGAGGGAGGGGGGGGGGGGCTGAGCTGATGCGATGGGAGGAGCCTTTCCGTCAAGCAGGACGGCCGAGCCCTTGCGGGATCAAGCTTCAGGCCTTGTAAAAAGAGCTAAAATAGAATCCTTGAACGGAGACTTTGTGTGCACAGTGAGACTGGGTCTGCCACTGAAGCTCAACTGTTTTTGCACTGCTAATTCAACGAAAATTTGCAGTCTTCTCTTTGCTGGTGGAAGAAAAACAAACAGTGATTTGGGTTGCTACACGGTTAGAATGCTGAGCCTATCTCGTTGCTAGAGCTTTATGTGCGTGAGCGAGACGATTAGGGCTTTACGGTCTACTGCTGGACTCTGTTCTTGCTTCGGCACTGGCACTGGCAGGAGAGCAGAGAAGGAAAGGACACACGTCGTAAAAAAATCCATTGGGAATGCGCGCAAGAGCCACTGCCCACCTGGGTGCAGGAAACGGAACGCGCTGAGCCCCGATGAGTTGCAGCAGCGGGCGCGCGTTTCAGCGGCCCACGAGTCACTAGTAGTCGCGGGTCTCGTGGGCATAGGGACGAGCAGGAGGGGAAGGAAGGGAGTGGGCGAAAAAAGGCATTTAGAGACGCTGGTGGTGAATGCATGCCACTGGCCACTAGAACGTAGCTACAATCACCAAGGGGCAGCAGCGGGATGGTTACTCCGACAGATCAGCCGTCGGAACGGGGCCAGCGGAGGAGGCTGCAGCCGACCGATTTTTCGAGCGGGCGTTTCCAGCGGGCGTTTCCAGCGGGCGTACCAAGACATTTAGGAAGCCAATGCGCGCCGTGTGTGTACAGCCAGCTCATGAACAAGAAGTGAACCCCAAGGTGGAAGGACTCGACACGAGCAGACTGCTGCCAGTGTATCAGAGCGGGAGATGGAGCTTGTGAGAGAGAAGGTAACCAAACAAGGGGGCTGTGCTAATCGGCAGTGGCGGGTGCTCGGCGAAGAGCCGCCGCGCCATTGTAATGGCCGCGCTGCAGCCCACACGACCGCGCGCATACACGGCTGCAGCTACAACAGGCTGCAAATCTATCACTTGACTAATACACACTATATATACATTGGAGGCTCTCTGAGCCTGTATAGATCCCGCTGGAATACGCGAGATGCTCTGTGGACTACTGTGTGGGAACTGTTTTCTGGAGTCGCCCTCCAAGTGACAGCACCAGCAGCATCTTTGTAGATATGGAGGCACGAACGACGCTCCGCTAGGCCACTCCGTGGGGGCCACTACGTGGGGCTGTTCTCCGAAGGAACCACCGTTGGTGGGGTCGTCCCGCCGAACACTAGATCCCATCTATTGTTTCCATTGCTGCCTTGCTCAAGCGGTTCATCACCGCAAGTCCCTGGTTGGCCTCGTCGATACCTTCGACCAAGATCAAGCGCACATCGAGCTCGTCCACTTCACGGAGCAAGCGGAACATGTTCTTCGACACATCTGTCCCCGAGAGCCCCATTTCTCGCTCGAGGGTGATTTTAGGGCTGATTTCTTTCGCTGGCGCAAAGTGAGTGGCACGGAGGAGAGCTATCCCTGTTCTGCTTGCATCACCAGTGCCTGCAGCATCTGTGTCCGCCAAGTACCTCCTTACCGCCTCGATTCCGTTTCCGCACCGCGTGAATAGCACAACCTTTGCCGTGGGCGAATAGTGCCTGTACTTCATTCCAGGGGTCCGCACAGCCTCAAGCTTTCCCGCGGTTTTCTTTGCAAGAACAACGTTTGCCCACGGGGCGCCGCCAGCGGCCCGCACATCCTCCACAGAAACTCCTCCCGGCCGCAAGAGCATTGGAGGGCTCACAAGACCGTCCACCACGGTGGATTCGAGACCTACATCGCATGCACCGCCATCAAGAATGAGCGGGATCTTACCCTGCAAGTCGTGCAACACGTGCGAGGCTAGCGTTGGACTGGGACGTGTGGACGCATTTGCCAGCGGTGCAGCTAACGGGGTGTCACTGATGCTGATAAGCGCACGAGCAACAGGGTGCAGCGGTATACGCACGGCAAATGTGGGCTGCCCGGCAGTCACTAATTGCGAGATTGGCAGGCTCCACGGCGCCAATTTTGCAGCCGACGAGGATGCACCTGAACCTTCACCATCTGTCACCACACCGGGCGTCTCGGGCACCACAGGTAAAAGGATGGTCAACGGTCCAGGCCAAAACTTCTCCACCAACCCCTCGTAAGCGCTCGGCAACTGTGCTCCTGGCGGCAACAACTTGCGCTTGAGCTGCTCCACAGACGCCACATGCACGATGAGCGGGTTGTCTGCAGGACGGTTCTTCGCCCTATATATGGATCTGACCGACTCGTCGTTCAAAGCGTTCCCACCGAGTCCATAGACGGTTTCCGTGGGGAACCCAACCACGTCCGTGGTCTGGGTGAGGATAACCGCAGCCTCGCGGAGATTGCGCTCGGTCTCGGGGTCCGAGATGATGAGCTTGTCGTCCTGAAAATGAATAGCCAGGGGGTCCACCAGCAACACCTTGGTGGCAAACTTTGCGCTCTCGGACAGCATGGCTCGGCGGAAGTTCAAAAGATAAGAGGGAAACTTGTAGCCTATTCTTAGCATCCACCTACAGAGCGTGGTTGGAGATAGAGGACGAAGCGCATACATTCTATAATTTTTCAACTTATCTCATCGCGCACGTGACCGCGGCAACCGTTACGTCACCACTATTTGCAGCCAAACTGGTGTTTTCTTTGCCTGTGGTGAGAATAGCCTCCGAGAGCGCTCCCATGGGGCGACTTCAAAGCGACGTTTCACTCGGGAGGAAGTTCCAGTATTTTACGAATTGGCTCAACGGAGCATACCCTGTGTACAGGCTCGATAGTTGCTTTCGCTACTCTCCTCAGTGTCTACCCGAGTGGAAGTCATTTCGAGAGCTAATTGAGAGCAGCATATTTGCGTAAAACGCTAATTGAAGACAAGGTTCTCCGTAATGACTTTCTTTTCCTCGTTGTTAAGCTCTTCGTAGTATTTTCTGAAGTTGCCGAGGTTCTTGGCAGTGCACTCTTTGAAGAACAGTCGGAGAATTTCGAGCAAATCCTCGTGGCTCTGCTCACGTCCGTCAGCCTCGTCCACGTACGATTGGAGTTTCTTGAACGTGGGAACGCCAATATCTTCAAGGTCTTCCCACCCGTCGTCGTCGTCATTCTTGTCAGCATTGCTGTCATCTTCCTCTTCATCCTTGTCCTCAGCGTCATCATTGTCGTCGTCGTCGTCGTCGTCGCTATCGTCGTTATCACCAGCAGAACGGCGAGTCACGTAGTCGCTAGCATCAGGCTGCAGGTTTTGGAAGGACAACTCACTCACAAGCAACTTGATAATCTTCAAGCTCGCCAGGATCTGGGTGTACTGGTCCGGTTGCAGACGTTGCATTGACCGCGTGCGGATAGCATCACCTGCGTACGGGATGATATCACCGTTAACCACCAAAGATTCTACCCGCAGATCTCCTAAGATAAATATCTTTGCGATCGCCATCGTATTGCGCTTGATATGCTCGTATCCCCGGATGATTTCAAAAGTGGAAAACCAGATCGGGAGAACAAGCGAGAGGGCACTTTTCTGGTTACTGCCAGTGGCTTCTGAATTGGTACCGACAGTACCCATTCCTGCATTATTACTAGAAGCTGGAACTGGAAGTTTCATGTTGTCCAAGAAGTTCACCACATCCTCCGGCGAGTTTAATACTAAATTACAAAACACAGTGATAAGATTTTCCGTAGTCACAACTTGCTTCAGCACAAGCAACCGCTTTACAGTTGCTTCCAAGATTTGCAGTAGAAATTCCCCTCCCAACACAGCCTGAAACTTTTCAATGGTAGTGAGAATGATATTTCCAGAGAATAGTGCTGCACTATCTGAAAGTTCTGGCAGGAGAAACTTCGAAACCACGGAAAGTAGCGTGTCCATTCCTGTTTGTCCCGTTTCTGCATCTTTAAGATTAAGCACCAGCTGGTTGCCCTTTTCAACAAGACAGTTGAACACCTGACTTCCTATTTGAAGAATCTGGTCGTCTGTGGCTGCCAAGAGAAGTTTCAGAATCGTCGAGAAGGTGTATGTGAATATTTCGTCTGGGATAGAGTCTCCGGGCGAACATTCGAGTATAGCCGAGAGTAACTCCAATGAGAGTGAAAGTGAGGGTGAAAACGATGCTGCGTGCAGACCACTGCCACCATTGGATTGGATGGTTTGAAAGAGAAACGGGAGCAGCAGCTCACACATCTTTAGATAATCACTCATGGAGATGTCTTCGAGGAGAGCCTTGAGAGTATCTGTTGCGGCAAGTGTGGCCTGCACATCCGAGGGGTCTTTGAATGCGATGCGGATAATCAAATCAACCACGGGAGTGCCTGTCTTTGGGACCACCACCAGCTGAGCAGCTGTTTCATCGAGACCGATAGCAAAAGTAACAGCCTCCAAAAGCACTGCCATCGTGTCCTCCTCGCTATCCTCGACAACCGATTCTATGAGAGAAAAGATGAGTGGCTGGAGGGGAGAGAGTTGGGCAGACGGTGTGGAAGAAGAATCATCTTCAGCCAGAGTAGACTCCAAAAGACTGTTATAGAGGGTACAACTGATGAGAGCAGAAGCTTTGACGAGCTCCGACACGTCTTGGGTAGCATCCTTACCTCCGCGGATATCACCAGTAGCTGCTCCACCAACAAACTCCAACATTGCCCTCACTGCCCTTACCCCGAATGTCTCAACCTGGAGACTCAGCTCAAACTTCTCGAAAAATTTTGGAAGCATCAAAAATGCCCTTGCCACCAACAAGTCATTCGCCCCATACTGGATGAAATCCATGAATCGCTGGAGTAATTGAACGTGTGATACAGATTCCATGTCAAGCTCGCCGTCTCCATTGAATATGCTCTCGAATAAGAAGAGGAGGCATTCATACTGTAGCCAGCTGTTGCCGCTGCCATCTACACCTGCTAGTTGGCGCAAGAGCAGTTGGAACACACCTTCCACGTCCAGTTGGTTCAATTCACTTAAAAACTCACCGACGGCTTCGCGCACAGTCATGGATGCAGAGAGGGCACTCACAATAGTCACATACGTGTTGAAGTCGGCCTCATAGTCGATAATGGCATCTGCAGGAAGAAGGGCACACGTTTCCACGTCGCCGATGAATTCGGACGCACCAGATGCGTTTGCGATGGATACATCGTGCTGGATAGCAGTGAGACACTGGAAGAGCTCAATAAGCAAAAACGAGAGCGTGGCTCCCGCGTCATTCAAGTCCGACGTGGTAGTTACCGCTGACAGCATTGCAGATGCTCCGCCATCTTCTACCACGAACCGCTGGTATACACTGGCCACGCTGTGCAAATCCAGAACGAGCAAGTCCATAAGCACCTTTTTGTTTGCTGCCAGTACTCTTTTGTTGAACAGAGACACAAACTCGTTCAAGGTCTTATACACGAGTCCACGTAGATGGAGACTGGCAAGTAGAAGCGACCCGCCACCATTGATGCTTTCTGCGGTTGCCGTAGCTGTCTGAACTGCCACACCAAGGAAAACTTCTATAGCTGACTCAACTTGAGATATCACAAACCGCTTTCGCTCTTCGGTCAGAAACGCCTCAGGCAGTTGTAATGTCTTCAATATACTCTGAAACAACTTCACTGCCTGGGCCCTTGCCTCGTCACTCAACGCAGCACTGCTTAAGAGCTGCATAAGGTTGCTAATGAGCTCGTGTCCAATGCCTCCCTCCCAGAACTGCTCCTCCGTAATCAAGTCGTCAAACAAATCCGCCAAAACGGTAAGTCCTCCGATGACAGCCACCTGCTCCAGCTCCAGCAAAAGCTTTTGCAGAGGCAGCAGCAGCAACCCTACACTAACCAGTTCATACAAGCTCTGTAGCAAAGTGGGCCACTCATCGGGATAGTCCACCGCGGCAATTTGCACAATTACATACGCTGCACCGTTTCTGATTTTTGACAGCGGAGACATAGTTGCCAACTCAAGCAACCGCTGCCTCACCAAATTCTTGAGCTCCTGGTGAATAGGCGGGCCAATAAAGGACTGAAACCCGAGAGACCAGTACTTGGGAACACAGCGCTTCAAATGAAGTAGACATGACTGTTTTATGTCTATGGGGAAATCACCGCTGGCCTCGGCTTCAGCAGACGTATCAAACGCAATACCGGGACCAGCACCTACAGCACACTGGATCAACGAATGTACTACCGCATTCGGGTCCTTATTTACAAACTCGATAAATTGAAGCTCAGCCTGGGTCCGTGCGTTGTTGTTGGGGCTGTTCTGTGCCACCACCAACTCCAAGGTGATCTTATCTTGAACGCTTGCGCTATACAACATGACCGGAGAGCTAATTGAAGGAAGAATCGCAAGCAAGTCACTTTCGAGATCGCCCGATGGAAATTAACCATGCCGCCAACCCCACGAGATGCTCCGACTGCATGTGGGTGGCTGCGAAAAAAAGGCGCGTCTTGAACGCGTACCCACTGGGAATTTGCAGCCATTCATGCTACTCCTTCTTTGCTAGGAGAGACAACACTCAGGGACGTGTTTTGTTGGTGCTTATGCAAAGGCTCCGCTGGCTATCCCCTTCGAGAGTGACTCCTCTGACGATTGGTTTGCCGGGCTATATAGCACCAGTTTACAGGTTGCTTGGGACACTTGGTCATGGCACGAGCCTAGCTGACCCCTCTGCTAGCTACATGGAGTGTGTACGCTTCTGGTTGCACGTCACCCGACAGAGCTACGTCAAAGCTGCCTCCCGTCGGAAGTTCTCACCTCGATGCCACTTTGCTAATGCAGTACGATGGTCACGTGGAGGGCACACGCTCGCAACGCGCCGGCAATCTAAGCACCAGTGCTTGTGCCACCTCCTTGCCACTTTAGCAGTGTCTCGGCGCAAGCGTTGTCTCGTCTCGCTTCGTCTCTTTTCTAACGCCATAGCATGTTTGAAAAATCGTTATACCCTGCGCTTGAAGATGCACAGAATTCGCTCTCGCCGCAGCAGCTTGAGATTCTCAGGCTCCAGGTGGCCAGCGAGCAGCCAGATCCAACCCCACAGTCACAGTTTAACTATGCTTGGGGGTTGATCAAGGCGCCAGACGTACATAGCCAGCGCCGTGGAATAGAAATTCTCGGTTCCTTATATAGAGACGTGCCATCTATGCGGCGCGAGAGCTTGTACTACCTTGCTCTTGGTTCCTACAAAGTGGGGGACTACTCGAACGCAAAGAGATACTCGGAGACTTTGTTGCAGAACGAGCCGGACAATTCTCAAGTCAAGGACTTGATTCATCTCATAGAAGACAAGGTGACACAGGAGGGACTCATCGGGCTTGGAATAGCAGGCGGAGTGTTGGCTGTAGGAGTGGGCATTTTGGGTGCACTCATGAGAAGAAAGAGGTAGTTAATATACGCAAGCATAGCTTATCAGTGTAGCTCGAGGTGTGATCCACCCTCAAAGCAAAGGTGAGGCTGGGCCGTGGTACGCCCCCGTCGCGCTAGCACTATAACGATGGCGTCCTCCATCGGGCAATTCCGCTACAATAGAGTGGCCGACGAAGATTGAATGCTCAACGAAGACTAATACTGCTTGGTAGTAGCTTGTACTTAGTTATGTAGACCATAGGTGGCGCCTCCCGGCGAGGGCAACTCCGTTGAGGTGGCTCCCTTCGGGAGGACTGCTCCACTCGTTGGCTCTCACGAAGTAGCCCCAGGTGAGCTGATACTCACAGGTGGCTATTTCTGAACGAGTGCGCACTGGTTGCGGGGGGTGGTGCGCGGCATCTGGCGCGGCAGTAGCGCGATGGGCTCTTCGCGCACATCGCGATGCCCCACGTTGATTGCGAACACTCCTTGGGGCTCTTCTTCATCTTCGTCAATGCTAGGCAATCGAATAGCTGATACGGTTCTTGCCTCATTCAATGGGCTCCCCTCGCACGGCAAGCCCGCGGTGAGGTCGAACGGTACTCGCGAGTGGACTGTGCTTGCCTCTGTAGTGGCTCTAGTGCGACGCACTGGCACCAGTCGCGAGCCAAACACGAACACAAGTAACGAGGAGATCGTGCCCATTTGCTTGGCCACGGGCGTCAAGACGCTCCCAGAGAAGGTAAGAGAATACTCAGCGGGGCGCATGGTTCACGATTCCCATGCTGAGATTTTGGCGCTCCGGTTGTTCAATTGGTACCTACTCAAAGAGGTAGTCGAGCTTAGGGAAGGACGAACTTCGTGGCTTGTAGAGCGAGGAGAGAAGAGCTATAGAGTAAAAGACGGGATAACGTTGGCGTTGTACATAACAGAGCCGCCCTGTGGGGATGCGTCAATGAGCTATGTAGCAGATGGGTTGGTCGATAAGACGCCGTGGGAGGAAGAGGAGGAGGAGGAAGAGGGGGGGAATGCAGAGACATTGCTGAAACCACAGGAGCCCAGCTCAAGTAAACAGGAACAAGGTGGACTAGGACTCGTCGAGACCGAAAGAAGACAGGTCGAAACTGATAGCTTTCCACAGAACCAGCCGGATGCCGCTCCTCGCGCCAAGCGCCACAAACCGAACGTCATACGTGGACGCCACTACATCCAGAAACTAGGGGTTGTAAGGACCAAACCCGGACGCAAAGACTCTCCGCTCAGCTTGAGCAAATCGTGCTCTGATAAGCTCTGCCTCAAACAGCTCACAGGAGTCACCAGCAGCTTGACAGCCGGGTTGTTCCCCGAGGGCATCTACTTGAGCCACTTGGTGCTTGATGCGGAGCTGTACCACGAAGAAGATTTCAAGCGGTGTTTCCATACGAGGTTTAGCGTGGCCAAACTACGCCAAGCCGACCAACACAGTAGCAGCGAAGGTATGCCTGGCAAGTCTGCCGGGTGTACTAGTGGAGAGGAAGACTTAGCAGGCAGACTCCACCCATTGACAGTACTCACCTATACAGGGCCACATTTCGAGTACCGCAAGAGCACGGATGCCACCACGTGTACGCTTTCTCTCCTCTACGTTGCGCCGACGAAAACAACGCAGGTGCTCAACAATGGCGTCAAAAACGGCAGCTACAAGAAGAAGGGCCCACCAGCCAAAGGAGGCGAGAGCCTCATCAGTAACCGCGCGCTAGTCGCAGCCGCCCTACCATACATAGAAACCGAAGCTACCTCGTATTGCCAATTCAAACTGGAGCAAACAAAATACAGACGACTAAAGGCTCTAGGCAGAAGGGTGCTTGGAAACTGGCACGCAACGGCACCGGACGACTTTGACATGAATGCGTAGTGTGCATTGGCCTCGCCTCGTGTCACAAGCTGCTGATCCACTGGGTCTCACCTTCCCGAACCTCTTCAGAGGGGAGGCTCCTCAAACGAAGATGCCACAAGGGAGGGCTTCTGGAGGCACCACACGCACTCAGAATCTACAACGCGGCCGTATCCTTTGCTCTATTGAATATATACCTTACCGTAAGCGGCCCCTTAGTCCGAGTCGGAGGCAGACCCCTCGTCGTCTTCGTCGCCGTCGTCGGCATCACCCGGGGCGGCCAGCACGCCTGCATCTGCGGGTATTTCGGCCAGGATCGCGTACTCTGCGCTCTCCAACATTTCACATAACTTTGTGTTGTCCTTGTTTGCGTAGCTGACGGGCTTCAAGTTGTGGGAGTCTCTAATCCTTGGGTCCGAGCCTGCGTCCAAGAAGCCGTCCACTATGAAAGTTCCATGTTCTGGCTCTTCGTTGGCGTACTTGACTGCCAAATGCAACGGGGTGCTTCCTTCGCGGTTGACTGGGTCGATTTCGACGCCTTCGATGTCGAGGAGAATGTCTATCACCTCCCAGTGGCCCTGAGCCGCGGCCAAGTGGAGCGCATACTGCTGGTTGATGGGTTCGCACGTAGTGTTTATGAGCTCCGCCAACTTGGTGTGGTCGTTGCCCAACTCAGATTTAATCGAGAGAAGCAACTCGGTGTTGTTTCTTCTGGCTGCCTCCAAGAGCTGCTCGCCCACGGACGCCCCATCAATGACTGGTGTGGAGCTCATTCTTGGGTGTGTGTCGTCTGCGGCAGTGTTTTCCTGTTGTCTGCCGGTTGTTGTGGCCGGGGATCTCACTTGTTTTGTGGAGGCGCGTCGCTGGCCGGTGTGCTCCGGTTTGGGAACTCCACCTCGTGGCGCTGTCGCTATAGAGGGGCATTATGCAGGAAACGGAACCTTTTTTGCAGCCAGGCCTCTGGCCATACCATACCCTTGATTGGAATACAAGACCTCGTTCGCATGTGCACCGTAATCTGTAGACTTATTTACTTCTAAGTAAACGGGATTCCAGGAAGGGAATTTGTTGTGTAGTGTCAGGTTCAATGCCTTTGTCTCGCAATGCAACGTACCGATGACAGCACGCACATCGATATATAATCGGAGCTTTCGGATAGCTTTTAATGTAGAATTGCTCCTTGTATTTGAGCCTTCTTTAAAAAAAAAAGATTCTTATAATGCTACGCTTCGTTTGTAAAATCTGTGTGGGTATTGAAATTGCTAAGTGTAAAGATATCACGAAAGAGGAAACAAGCCGTGGAGAAAATCGAAGGAACTTTTTTGGGGAGCTCATGCCCATGTAATCAAAAAGGAGATAAATACAATAAATATGGATGAAGATGAAGAAATCTTCCCAAATCCGTTTGCCATAGGCGTAGTGCCGCTTGGATAAGACGATATGGAGTAAGCAGGAGCAAGTGTTGAAGAAATGAGAGTTGCACTTGTACTGACAAGCGATGAACTGGAGAAAGCATCTGAGTTTCCCAGTGGTGGCGACCCATATGGGCTAGATGCACCTTTCACTGTTGCTGGAGGTTGAGTGACTGATGGAGAGCTTGAGTGTTCCCCATTAGCTGAAGCAGGTATTGGTGTTGCTTGCGGGTCTCCTGAAGGGAATACACCGCCTGTTTTGGACACTGGTGATATATGAGTTGGAATTGGGGGCTGCAGTGAGTCTGGAGCTGGAACTCTGTACGTCGGATCCGAAGGAAGCCTGGCCGAAACAGTGCCTTTAGTGGAACCTGGATGTAACACACCTGAAGGAAAAGATGAGCCTTTAGAAGAGACTCCAGTTGAAGTGCTTACGATGGACGAGACAGTCACCAGAATGAGCGAACCTCCAGCAGAGTTTGATGTCGCTCCACTTGGTAGAATCCATGCTGAAGTGCTTGTTCTAGATTGTGAACTGGATAATTTTTTAGTTAGTGTATTATCTGCCGGTATTCCAGCTTCTGAGGCACTTGTACTAGGTCCAACAGAGGGTAGTATGCTGCTGGCATAATTTGTTTTTGAATCTGTACCTGTTGTACCTCCAATAGTCGAACTGGAAAGTGAGCTTGATACAAATGTTGCCGATGATGACATAGGGTAAATACTAGTAGGGATGATATGCACTAACTTGCTACTAGAGCTGCTTTTTATGGCTTGAGTACCAGGCAGACGTGTGGATGTGTGTACTGTAGTGTTCCACCAATGAATTCTCGAGGGAATTTCTACAACCATGCTATTGGTGACTCCATATGGTGCGGTGATCGTCGATGAAGCCGGAGTGTACCCAGACGAAGTAGATGTTGTGATGGTGTCAGTCGGATTAGAAGATGATAAGGTGGGAACACGTTGGGATTTACCAGATATATAGTATATCTCAACAGCGGAATGTTCTGTATGCGAGAGCGTATGAATGCTGACTATAGTTGATGAAGGTGTTTTCACAACGACAATGTCGAGCCCAGACGAGTGAGCAGTCATTGTGGAAGTGATTGGTTCTGTTCCACTCCAAGTGGATGTGATTGTTCCCAAAGAATACGGGGTCACCTTATCCTCTGCAATTGAAAAAGTAGGCTCTAGTGAAAATACAGTAGAGTTAAATGTCATAGGAACTTCAACAACCACCGTGTGAGATCCGCCTGCAGTTGCGGTATAGGTATTTGTAATGAGGCCTGTCCATGTCGAGGTGACAGTAGTGGCTGGTGTGGGAACTTCGATAAAGACTGTATCAGTACCCCCTGGTGAGGCGGGTATAGTCGCTGTACGAGTCGTAGAGCCTGTCCATGTCGACGTGACTGTAGTGACTGGTGTTGGGACTTCGATAACGACTTCATCTGTACCCCCTGGTGGTGCAGTAAATGTTTCTGTCTTTGTATTAGCATCAGTCCATGTAGAGGTAATCGTGGTGGCTGGGGTGGGAACTTCGATAAAAACTGTGTCTGTACCCCCTGGTGGGGCAGTGAAGGTGACCGTTTGAGTAGTCAGCCCAGTCCACGTGGAGGTCACTGTATTTACAGGTGTGGGCACTTCAATCTGAACAATGTCAGTGCCTCCTGAAGGAGCAGTGAGAGTGACAGTCCGAGTAGCAGATCCTGTCCATGTTGAGTTAACAGTAGTGGCTGGTGTGGGCACTTCAATTATCACTTCATCTTTACCCCCTGGTGGTGCAGTGACAGTTGTTGTACGAGTCAGAGTTCCTGTCCACGTAGATGTGATTCTAGTCATTGGTGTCGGAACTTCAATTACCACTTCATCTGTCCCCCATGGTGGGCCATTGAATGTGACAGTCCGAGTGGATGAGCCTGTCCATGTCGAGGTTAGAGTGGTAGATGGCGTGGGAACTTCGATAACGACTTCATCTGTGCCCCCAGGTGGACCAGTGAAGGTGACGGTCCGAGTGGATGAACCCGTCCATGTAGAATTAATCGTGGTGGCTGGTGTGGGAACTTCAATTATAACTTCATCTGTACCCCCAGGTGGTGCAAAGACAGTTGTTGTACGAGTCAGAGTTCCTGTCCATGTCGATGTGACAGTAGTAGCTGGTGTGGGAACTTCAATAACGACTGTGTCTGTCCCCCCTGGTGGTGCGGTGAATGTTTCTGTCTTGGTCGTAAAACCAGTCCATGTGGAAGTCACTGTATCCACAGGTGTGGGCACATCAACCTCAACAGTGTCAGTGCCGCCTGGAGGAGCAGTGAATGTAACCGTTCGAGTAATGATCCCACTCCATGTGGAGTTGACAGTAGTGACTGGTGTTGGGACTTCGATAACAACTTCATCTGTACTTCCTGATGGTGCAGTGAAAGTGACAGTCCGAGTCGTAGATCCAGTCCATGTTGAGACCACAGTCGTGGCTGGTGTTGGAACTTCGATAACAACTGTATCTGTTCCACCTGATGGACCATGGAAGGTGACAGTCCGAGATGTAGAACCAGTCCATGTAGAGGTAGCAGTAGTGACTGGTGTTGGGACTTCAATAACGACTGTGTCAGTACCCCCGGGTGGACCTGTGAATATTTCTGTCCGAGTTGTAGAGCCTGTCCACGTAGAACTAATCCATGTCTTTGGTGAAGGAATTTTAATTACAACTGTATCTGTCCCCCCTGGTGGGGCAGTGAAGGTGACCGTTTGAGTAGTCAGCCCAGTCCATGTGGAGGTCACTGTATGTACAGGTGTGGGCACGTCAATCTCAACAATGTCAGTACCACCTGGAGGTGCAGTCAATCTAGCCGTATAAGTGGTGAGCCCAGTCCATGTCAAGGTGACAGTAGTAGCCGGAGTGGGAACTTCGATAAAAACTGTGTCTGTCCCCCCTGGTGAGGCGGGTATAGTCTCTGTACGAGTCGTAGAGCCTGTCCATGTCGACGTGACTGTAGTGACTGGTGTGGGGACTTCGATTACAACTTCATCTGTACCCCCTGGTGGACCTGTAAATATCTCTGTCCGAGTCGTAGATCCTGACCACGTCGAGATGATAATAGTGGCTGGTGTTGGAACTTCGATAATAACTGTGCCAGTACCTCCTGGTGGTGCGGTGAAGGTTTCTGTCTTAGTCGTAGAACCAGTCCATGTCGATGTGACAGTAGTAGCTGGTGTGGGGACTTCGATAACAAGTGTATCCGTTCCACCTGGTGGTGCGGTGAATATTTCTGTCTTAGTCGTAGAACCAGTCCAAGTCGAGGTGACAATAGTATCAGGTGTGGGAACCTCGATAACGACTGTATCTGTCCCCCCTGGTGGTGCAGTGACAGTCGTTGTACGAGTCAGAGTTCCAGTCCAAGTCGATGTGACGGTAGTGGCTGGTGTGGGGACTTCGATAACGAGTGTATCCGTTCCACCTGATGGACCGGTGAATGTTTCTGTCTTGGTCGTAGAACCAGTCCATGTCGAAGTTACAGTAGTAACAGGTGTGGGAACTTCAATAACGACTGTATCTGTCCCCCCTGGTGGTGCGGTGAATGTTTCTATCTTAGTCGTAGAACCAGTCCATGTCGAAGTTACAGTAGTAACAGGTGTGGGAACTTCAATAACGACTGTATCTGTCCCCCCTGGTGGTGCGGTGAATGTTTCTATCTTAGTCGTAGAACCAGTCCATGTCGAAGTTACAGTAGTAACAGGTGTGGGAACTTCAATAACGACTGTGTCAGTACCCCCTGGTGGTGCATCAAATGTTTCTGTCTTAGTCGTAGAACCAGTCCATGTCGAAGTTAAAGTAGTAGCTGGTGTGGGAACTTCGATAACGACTGTGTCAGTACCCCCTGGTGGTGCGTCAAATGTTTCTGTCTTAGTCGTAGAACCAGTCCATGTGGAGGTCACTGTATTTACAGGTGTAGGCACATCAACCTCAATTGTTATTGTCTCACCAGCTGGGGCATCATAAGTGACCGTCTGCGTAGTTGCACCGGTCCAAGTTGAAGTGAGTGTGATTGAAGGAGTTGGTACTTCAATGATAACTGTGTCTTCTCCCCCTGGTGGTCCCACGAGTGTCGTCGTATCGACCGTTAGGCCCGTCCAAGTCGACGTAACTGTAGTACTAGGCTTTGGCACCTGAACAATTAATGTTGCAGTACTAGCACCAGGGTCCAATTGTGTTATTGGCTCTGTATCAGTACCTGTCCACGTAGACGTCACAGTTATGGTAGAAATGGGAACCAAAACCTCAATTGTTTCTGTTTGACCCTCAATGTTGTTGTATGGTAATGTCGTTATCTCAACATGCGGGCCAGACCATGGCTTCGTAGTTATTGCCAATTCGACACCATTTGAATCTACTTTACTTCCTTTGTGGAAAGTCCATGAAGTACCATAAGATAAATCTCTAGGGATAAACTCACCGTTACATGTCACAATATTGGTATATGATACAACCATATCAAGGGGATCACTCCCAGGATATGCTTGAAGATCCATGAATACACGATAGCCGGCAGGAATATTCGAATAGCTAACAACATACAGTGAGGATGAGCATGCACCTGCATTGGTCACCGGTGAAGAATCTTTCGGGAAGTACCAGTCATTAAAATTATTCGACTTGCCAAGGTTAGCTGACTCACATTTGATAGTGTACCCCGATGTGAACTCGAATCCAATTTTCCCATAGGCAATCCCGAAGGGGCATGACTGTCCAATTACAAGCTGTTGCTGAAGATTAGTTGGCGAATAGGGCCGACTCCATGTATACATCTGTGAGGCGTTGTCTTCATTATTCGTAACTGGACCTGCTTCAAAAGTTGCTGCTCCCGTCACACTATTGGATCCATCTGTCCAAGTAACTGTGTTGGCGCCCGAATGGAAGGCATTGGCAGCGGTGATGTCCGCTTTAATAGATCCAAATCCAGAATTGAATACAATTGGGAGGGTAGCTGTTCCATAGACAGACACTTCGGAAGATATCAAACCAGTGACGGTACATTGCAACTCAGAAAAACCAGTGATGGCACCACCGGAGAAAAGGTTACAAGTTGCGTAAACGTTGCCGTCGCCTGCAGTTAAGTCAAAGGAAGTGACTTGTGTGTCAAAGCGATGCACATTAGGCATATGCAATGAAAACGTATCACCTGGAGAAACTTCCGAGCCAACCATGCTCCAATCAACAACAGCTTCCCAAGTACCATCCTCTGGGGTCATATGTGGGAAGGGCAAGGCAGGATTCCATGTGATGGAATCGATTCTTTGAAAAATTCCCTGAATGGCACTGGAGGTAACCATTCCGCTCAAAGCGAAGAGAGTCACAATGCTTATGTGCATATTTGGATATCTCTATTGGTAGCTCTCGGTATTCTTAACCCATGACACACATAAATCTAGGAAAACATGGTTCCTTTTATGAGCAAAAATCATGAAGATCTCTTCTACATATCCATTCAGCAATATGGTTTACCCGAACCATTCTTAACTTTAAGAGACTCAACATAGGTGCAAACGTCAGAGTGTGTGTGAGCAGATACGAAAGCCCCGGGATTATGCCCGATTGATGATGTGATGTACACCTAAGCATCAAACTTGTCCATATTTGTAATACCTCCTCATGTATCTGTTCAATTGGCTAAAAATTCTTTCATGCCTCATACTATTAACTATTCGCATTTTGCAACTTTGCGGAACGCGAAAAAAGGTGGAACTCGCCAAAAGGTTAGATACATAAAGCCACTTAGCCGTTCGTGCGGGATGGGACCCAGATCTCGCCTAGGTATCGCCAGTATCGTATAATTTGCTAGTTTCAGCCTTGTCGTATATTCACCTTCCATTAGGTATGGTGAATTATTTGGCAGTTGCTCGAATTGCAATATTCTTGGAGAGCGCTGTGAAAAAGAGATGAGAGATCAATAAATCAACTACACTGTTTCGTCTGATGGCTAAATAAATAGTTTCTAGTGCGAGAAAATAGGAGCTTAATTGTATACACTATTTGCCTTTTCGTAGAAAGGTTTCCACTTTTTTTTGGAGAGGTGCGCTAAAACGCTCGTATGTCGGCAAAATGGCTGCAAATTTTTCGAATTTTTTTCTTTTTCAAACATTATCCTCTCGAACGGATATACTTCCAATGAAGGAAGGTTTTAACGCCTAAGTCAACTTATATTCGACTCTATTTAAGTTTAATCAAAAGTTTTGCATCTGGTGACCTGAATATGAGCTCTGATTTGATTGAGAGTATTGTTATACTTATCATGGCAATGGCTTGTACGTGTATATATTGTTGCTATGCTACCCCCCTCCTTTTCGTCTTGCTGATTGCACATTAATGCGCGGCGCTATTATTATATTAGGCTACGTCGTTCGTGTACAACGCCAATCATGTCAAATAGCACTTTCTGCTTTTCGACTGGGATCGGCCCGTTAAGGTGAGTGAGAGCAACGCTTTATAACAGAAAAAAGTCATACACAAGCTTTTTTCTACCTCCTGGTGCAATAAAGAAAACAGAATCTTTTCCAAGTTTGCAAGGGCTGGGCAAACTATTAAGCAATATGCTTAGCTCAGTTGACTCGGGGAATATTCGTCCTATCTCTTAAAGCAGATGCGTTTTGCCCTCATATTTCTGGGCCAGCTCCCTTTTCGAGTTATATTTTCTCCTTCGATGTATAAAATGAATTTATGTGAATATAGCAGATAGCACACCGGGCGAATAGGAAGTTTGTATGTAGCTAACTCCTTCCGTTGTCTATCTTTGTCGTCGCTGAGGAAAGTTTTGTATCCTTTTTGTTCTTCTCTCCATTACTTGCCAGTTCATACAGTAAGTACCACGTGGTTCCCCAAGGAAAGGAGGCAAGGCATATTTTTGGCATGTAAAGTTGAGACAAAAGTTTAAGATGTAATTTCTAGTTTCTCTTCCATACCAGAATCTTTTGAGTATTAAAGGTGACGACCGAGGTGATTTACTCTTGAATTATGAGTCTTCACGCCACATTAAACTTCCTTGTCATTTTCGCAGCAGACATTGTCTTGTAGGAACTCATAATACTACAAGCTAATGATAGGACTCTGGTATCCCTCATTACCGTGTGATAGGCTGCCCCTAGTGGTCATGTTTTTCTTTTCTGTATAGGTGTATTTTCCAAAGCGGTGCTACTTAAGAGTTTCAGCACCTTTCATGCTACTAGGCTACCCTGGGGTTTGTAACCTACTTTTAGTACAGATGGTTAAGGTTTTTAGTTATATAGAATAGTCAGAGAGATCTCACAATTTCAAAGAACAACGTACCCCTCCTCCAGGTATTCTTGGGCTCCCCACTTTAGTTTAACTCCATTACTATTACTATATATTAAAGTCGTGAGTTAGGTTCTTGAAGAGAAAGATCGACCAAGCCAAATTATCGCCGTTCTTTAGTCTCGGAGAACTGAGAGTTGAAAGCTTTCAGAGTTGCAAAATATCTAAGAATATGACGCAAATCTTCTGCGTTAGCGCTTGTTTATGTATGCCGTGGCTCTCGAGTCGCACATTGGTTTAATTATTAAAAATAGCATCTCGGTTACACCTTTTTACTCTTCGCTCGAATTAAGATTGCATCATAGACTTTGTTTACGTACTTCTATATTGTCTACATACAAGATGATGGATGGAGAGTGTGATTTACAATAGAGAAAATGATTGGCGGTCTAGGCAAAAGTTGACATCAAACATTTCATTCATTGACTTCTCAACTTTTTGGACACATCCACTCGTGTTGGTGTATAAGTACAATGCCTTGAAATATCGCAACACTAGCATCCCCACAGCAGCATTGGAAACTTTAGCTTCTGTTTAAAGCCATATGAGTCTTTTAAATATCAATTTGGGACTCATCTTATGAGAGAGGCTTGCTCAACCGAAAGGGAGCAAGTCGATGTAAAGCTAACTCAGGCAGGTTCAAAAGCTGAATATATCACACTGTGCATAGGAGGTATTATATATGCATCCTAGTTTTGATGATTAAATCACGAATAATGTAAGTGACGCTAGAAGGAGGTCGTATGACGGCTTGAAGCAACGCCTGAACTTCACCAAATTTGAATGCCAAATATGGAAAGGCTCCGTACACAAGTGGGATTCTGAGACCTTTTCACTATTCACCTGCTCGTCTCCCTTCATATGCATAAGAAAAAAAGATGAGCTCTAAGTAGACGAAACAATACGCTTTGAAGCGATTCATTCATTCATATTATTTCTGGATGTTCCACACACTTTGCATTAATGCACTACAGTACATTCAAGCGACTTCTGCATATGAATAAAATGCTTCTGGCGCTAAAATTATCTCCATCCACACTAGTCCTTCGCCAATTCGAGAAATTCTTATTCTGTTACTAAAAGCTTCACTTTGAGAGCCTTGTTAGGTATCATTAGCTGAGTATTCTATTCGTTTTCATTATAGCTGAACTCTAATGTCCGACTTGGTTTTATATGATACATACAACACTCTCAAGCATACGCTTAATACTTAGGAATTTTAAGGATACGTATATTATGGCGTACGATAAAAACACTGGTTTGTCTTTCCAAAGCAGCTGCTAGCTTCTTTCCAAGGTTTACCATATGTGTCCACAATGAAGATTTAGTTGCTTAAAAACATTCTAACTCGTCGTAACATCAATATATGTTTTATCAATAGTCAAACATTTGCACATACTCTCTTGGGGTCATCAAAATGGCTCCCTTTTAGTGAATAGTGAAACCTTTTCTTGTTTAGTCATTCTGCTGGGTACAGCTCGATGCGTTATTCATCTGTATTCTTATATGCTATATTGTATGGGAATGATTCGATTTTGAGGTTTTTAAGAAGTGTAAATAAATCAAAACTATTAATGTGAGGGAAGATAGTGAATTTAAATTGCTTCTTTCTTAGTGCTCAATAGTAGAGAATAGAGATATTTCGTCGAATAACGGCCTGGTAACAAATAGTGAAAAATGCAATGGGTACTTTCGTAGATTCCTAAGGATATACAACTACATAACCTTGGCTCAATAATTTCCCCTGTTCTCGAGTTACATATCAAAGTAATAAAATAGGCGAGACAACCACATGAACACACATAAAACATCAACTTCTTCACTACACCTTCAAGTACGGTTGGTATGTATAGTCTATTAAGTATTTGAGTTTGTTGAAAACACTCACGCACAAAGTACGATTTTATACGAATGACATGATGAAGTCGGGATCAAACACAAAGAAATGCGAGCAACATTTTCATATAGGCTCAAATAGGGGAATGAACCCATGACAAACTGTTTAGAAACACTGTGTTGATTTCAGGAGCTGATTTCCGGAAAGTTGAGGGAGTATTTAGCGTGCCTGATACAGATTTACAGTACAAAGTACTGGTCGAAAGCTTGGGTTCATGGCATCTGAGATATTGCCGTCACAATCAGGTGCTAAAGCATCAGATTTGGTTCCCGGTTTACCTCCATTTGACCGACATAAGAGCCAGAAACAGAGCTCGGCCATCCAATGGAAACAGGTTCACTGTTATGCAAACCTGTTGTTGGCTCCGTAGTAGGAGGCACACTTGTTGCTGATGGATCATAAGAAGGGTCACTAGAAAACAATGGGCGGCTAGAACATGAAAGTGATGTTGTGAAAGTTCAAGCTACATTGCCGGATATCCGGAAAGGTCAACACCTCTCAGTAAGTGCCTTTGGGACCACTTCCGATGGAGGTAGATAGTTGGAGAGTCCACGTTTTCGTAGGATAACACTATTGTGGCTCTAGACCCGTCGGACCAACTATTAGTGGAGCATTCACCTTGTTCTTTAGCCCTTAAGATGCTTGAGTACCTCACTTCTTCCTTGCCTTCTTTGCCTTGTCTCCCTTTGCTGGCACAGTTCGTTTCTTAGTCCCAGTGCTTCCCACAACCTGGAAGAACCCATCAAGTCTTCCCTGCACGCCTCCCTTGAGTCCCTTTCTTAATTTTTCTGCTCCACTTTTGATTCTCTCCTCGTTGAAGCCCTTTTCCTTCACCATGTAGTTGATGAGTCCCTCCTCATTAGGCTCGCTCCATTTCAATTGCACTTCTTCGGACGGAGTTACCTCTGGGTTTAGGAAAAGCTCGCGGGCCTCCTTGTAGGGCCAATTTTCAGGAACTTTATACTTTGCCATTTTCTCGGGGTTTGCTGCTATAAACTCCACCAAAGCATCAAGAGAGCCATGTTCCTTGATGAGTTTGTAAGCCGTTACGGGTCCCACGCCACGGATGGTCTCGCAATAGTCGCAGCCGAGTAAGATACACATGTCAATAAATGCTTCATGGGTCAATCCCAACCCCTCTATGGCTTTCGAGTACTGGATCTGGTCAATGGGCATCTTACGTGCCTCGCTGAATGTCAAGTGCCTCAACAAGTTGTCAGGTTTGTAACACAAAGTATCCATATCCTCAGATGCGGCAGCATACACCTTACCGTCACGCGCTAATGTGGCACACTGAGCTTCAGCCTCACACGGAGCATTCACGTACGGGATTCCCATGAGGTCCAAGAGTCTCTTTGCCTCGTCGTTCTGGTCCCTTGTAACGCGCACTTGACGTTTTTCATACTTCATAATTTCCTCTACAGTACCAGTTTCCTTAATTTTGTCCTGCTCCTGCTGTGCCGCCTCTCTACGAAGCAACCGTTTCTCAAGCTCACCACCCTTGAGCACGGGTGGCTTACCATCAAAAACATAAACTGGTTTAAGGCCATTTTCAACCATCCGAATCGTACGGTAGAAGATTCCCAGCAAGTGCGATGTGGTTTCACCATCTTCGTTGGTTAACTGCTGCCCGTCAGACTGACGAACTGCAATCAAGAACTGGTACAAGCACATCGATGCATCAATGGCAACTTTACGTCCAAAAAGATTCTTTAAGGTAAACTCCTTGTATGCTCCAGGCGAGTGCTCTTTTATGAGCTGATTGAGTCCTGGGGTTAGTAACAATCTTGGCGGCCGTGAGTCTAGGATCACGTTCTTGTCTCCTGGAGGACATCGATGTCTACTGTGAAACCACGCACCCTGTATGGACTAATTGGCCACTTCTCACCGCAAAATCCACCGCCACTTTACAAAATTCACACCACCCTTTCAACGGTACCTCTCGATCAATACATACCTTTGACACCCATTCTGAATGTAAGCTTGTGTCTTGTTTTCCTCTTCCCTCTGTCCCGTTGGCTCGACGCGATGCTTAAATAGACGCGTCGTATATTTGTATGTGCAGGATATATTGTGGAATAGAAAACATACCGAGAAGCTCAGTCTGGGGCTGCTGTACTACTAGTATTCTCTGAGACCGTTCTTCAATTCTTCATACTGAGGGCTTACCACTCTGATTGAGTACCCTTTTTCCAGCTACTTTTACCGTGAATGTTAGTTCCGTGAATCCCATGAAAAAAAAAGTTGCTTTTACTCTCTGTCGTAACCTAGTCTACTCTCCTGTATGTTTTCGTGCCTTTCCCAGAAGAGGCGATGAAAAGGTGACAGCTTTGATGCTGGTCGCTTTAATCTCTCTTACACGCTGTATATCGTACTTCGCGAGTAGAGTGAAGTAATCCGAGAGTCTAATTACCACTACTTTGCAGCCATTTGTGCGATCACATTTCTTCTACACCCAATTCTTTGTTCTATGCATTTTCGATTATATATTCTACGACATCGAGTCCACCTCGAAAATCCACGTCCCTGAGGGTGGATCGTACAGCTTAAAAGTTAACCCGGGGAGTTTTTTCAACTTTTCGATGTGACGCTTTACGATTTCCGCCTTGGGATCTAAGATCGGCAATTTATCTTTTTTGTTCACAGGGTAGCATCCTTCTAAAGTAATCTTAGCAGGTAAGTTCAATCCCTCACCACGTTGAGGTTTAAGTGATTCGTCAGGGTATACGAGACACGATTTGGCAGAGAACTGCACAAGATTTCCAGGTATGTCTTCTAAGTTCACAAAACTGGTGAGGTCAACGGGCTCCGTAAAGGTGATTTCACCATAGTGCCGGCGACCCACAGTAAAGTTTTTCACTGCACGAAGCTCAGCAAGAGGACGCTGTCTGAGCGACTGGATCGACGGCGATGTCCAGTATCCGAGCTCGTCGTATTGCCGTGTTGCTGCCGTTGCTGCAAATCCTGTAAGTGAGGACGTTTTATTTTTGTGGCCCTTGATAAAGGATGCGTTGCTTACGGCCATTGTTTTGTTTTCTTTCTCGCTGTCTGAGGTACCGGGTGAAGAATTTCCAGTAGATTCAGCGGCTAAAGAACCTCCATTGGCTCCTTTGGCACCAGAAATTGTAGGTTTTTCTAACTGGAAAGATACCTTCTTCGAACCCACATCCTCGCTCACCGTAAGCGCTCTGTCACCCTCGAGTTTACCAGTGCGGTTCAAAACAAGTTTCTTGAAGTCCACCTTCGGTGCAAAAATGTCCGACGTGATGATAGCATTGTCCGTCGCTTCAGTGAAAAGCAGTGGAGAGCCCGAACTAGATGTTGCAGAGTTCAAAGAGTCTGTTCCTGTCACCGTGCCTGTTGAAGAGGGCACTGATGCGACTGTTGTTTCGCTCACTGACTTGTTTATCGCTACAGGACGGAAAAGTGGAGTGATACGGTACGCGGAAGATAAGTTGACCGCCTTCTTTTCCCGCCTACTGGACCCCAAAGGTGTGGCAAGTGGCACCCCTGCACTCTGTTGTTGCGGTTGCGGTTGCTGGCCAGAGATGCTAGCAAATAGTGGGTTATTACCGTAAGGGTTTTGGGCTCCGATGCTTGCCAATGGGTTTTGTTGCAACAACAGCAGCTGTTGTTGTTGCGGCTGTTGCAGCTGCTGCAGGGATCCAAAAAGACCACCTCCTTGTGAGTTGTTACTTTGGTTGTTGCCAAAGAGACCGCCACCCAGCTGCTGTTGTTGCTGTTGCTGCAGCTGGCCACCGAAGAGTCCGCCCGTAGCTGGTTTTGCTCCAAAGAGTCCACCACTTTGAGTGGCACTATTTTGGTTGCTTTGTCCAAAAAGGCCTCCGCTAGCTGGTTGTTGTTGTTGCTGTTGTTGTTGCTGGCCACCAAAGAGACCACCTCCAGTGTTGGTATTTGTGTTACCGCCAAAAAGACCCCCTGTAGCAGGTTTGGCTCCGAAGAGGCCACCACTACCACTGGCACCTAAAGCGTTATTGTTGGTGTTGTTTCCTCCAAAGAGACCGCCAGTGTTTCCAGTTGCGTTATTATTGTTACCCCCAAAGAGCCCTCCGCCAGTGTTTCCTGTGTTGGTGGTGTTGTTAGCACCCCCGAAGAGACTGCCGCCTGTAGATCCTGCTGGTTTTGCGCCAAAGAGACCACCACCTCCCTGGGCGTTGGTATTGGCATTATTATTGTTTCCTCCAAAGAGACCCCCGGTGTTGCCAGCAGTGTTATTGTTAGCACTGCCAAAGAGCCCGCCACTTGGCGCGGCCGGCTTAGCTCCGAATAGTCCTCCTCCTTGGGTGTTATTGTTCTGGCCAAATAGGCCTCCACTAGCTTGTTGCTGTTGCTGCTGCTGTTGTTGTTGGCCCCCAAAAAGACCACCTCCAGTAGCCGGCTTGGCTCCAAAGAGTCCTCCTCCTTGGGTGTTATTGTTCTGTCCAAAGAGTCCTCCGCCAGTTTGCTGTTGCTGTTGCTGTTGTTGCTGGCCTCCGAAAAGGCCACCGCCCGTGCCGGTTGTTGAGTTTCCACCAAAGAGTCCACCAGTTGTTGGTTTTGGGGCCCCAAAGAGACCGCCGCTTTGGTTGGTGTTCTGGTTGTTCTGGCCAAATAAGCCGCTTCCGGTAGATGCTCCTCCAAACGCAGAGCTCTGGTTGTTTGTACCAAATGGCGACTGTTGGGCATTGCTATTGTTATTGTTGGCGCCACCAAAGAGTCCACCACCAGTGTTATTGCTTCCAAATGCGTTTGACTGGCCTGAGTTGGCCCCAAATACGTTACCCCCACTCGAACCAAATGGCGACAAATTAGAACCAGCACCCTGACCAAATGCAGATCCGCCATTGGCACCTCCGCCAAATGCATTGGTGCCCGTATTCGCACCGCTTCCAAAGAGACCGCCTCCAGTGTTTGCGTTGTTGTTCACTCCAAATGCAGAGCTTCCTGTAGCCCCAAATGCAGGTTTGGGTGCACCAAACGCGCTCGTACCCCCGGCTCCAAATGCACTGCCTGAGGTACCTGTGGCACCGGCTCCAAACAGATTGGTGGCTGCTCCACCAAAGGGCGAAGCAGTACGTGTGGCTCCAAACCCTCCACTGCCGCCAAATGCGCTACTAGTATTGTTGTTTGCACCAAAGGGCGACGTGTTTGCACCGCCTCCAAATGCAGAGCCTCCGGCATTGTTGTTTGCTCCAAAGGGTGAGGATGATGCATTGTTGGCGGTGGCACCACCGCCGAATCCAAACCCACCGGTTGCGGCTCCGGTGCCAAAGGCACCAGGTCCAGCACCGGCACCCTGGCTGTTACCGTAGCGGCGGCCATGCTCGTAATCCTGTAATCTCAACTCCTCGAACGAGTAGGCTTTATACTCGGGCATCGACGCCACGTTCATGAAGTAGTTGTTAGTTCCGTTGGATTCCTTTTCAATAGCGGGATCGAATTGCTTGATTGCGGTACCGTTTCCGGCGCCACCTACTGCAGCAGCACCAAATCCTCCGCCTCCCACTGGCGCACCAAAGGGAGATGCATTGGTCGCGGTGTTGTTCGCTGGGGACCCAAATGCGCCGCCGAACGCAGACTTGTTTGCATTGGCGCTGCCAAAGAGCCCTCCGCCAGTGGCTCCACCTGCGGCTCCAGCACCACCTCCAAAGGCAGAATTGCCAGTACCAGCAGAATTGGCACCACCAAAGAGCCCGCCACCACCAGTGGCTCCTCCTCCTCCAAAGGCAGATGCGCCGCCAGCGTTGTTTGCAGTGGAGGACCCAAAGGCGCCTCCACCAAAGGCACTGGCCGTGCCTGCGTTACCAAAGAGACCACCAGAAGAGGCTCCAGCATTGTTGCCTGCGGCACCACCAAAGGGAGAAACGGCACCTGCTGTGTTGTTATTGTTATTGGCACTCGCGCCAAAGGGTGAAACAGCGCCGGTGTTGCCAGTCGCTCCCGCACCCGAAGCGGCGCCAAACCCGCCAAAGCCAGAAGACGTGCTTCTACCAAACATCAGTACCGTGCGAGTTACTTTTTAGATTCGCCTCTGTATGCCTGCAGCCTTGAGTAGCTCGTGTCTGCTCGGTGTAAGTGAGCTCTTTCGGTGAGATCACTCAGAGCCTGCTGGATGCCCTGCACTTTTTTGTTTGGACTCTGCGTCGTGTGCACACCAAATATACATGCAGGATATTTGGCTGCAAAAAAAGAGAGAGAGCTGGAGCACGTAGAGCGAGCACGTAGAGCATGGTTTACACTGGTTTCGCTATAAGTATATCTATGTTATGAGTTCCCTGTCAAGTCTGTATATTTAGTTAGTAGACTCTGGTGGCTCTCCCGATTCTCGAGGGTGACTACTTTGGGAGACAGTACGCTGGTGCGAAGGAAGCCAGAAAAAATGGGTACGGAGCACCCACTCAGACTATGTGGGAAGGAATTCCCGCAGTAGCACTATGTTGAGAGAGCCTCTCCATAGAGAAAGCGTCTACATCGAACCTCTCCATCGAGCCTCTCCATCGTCTTACGTCTTCTTTCTTTTGCTGAGCAACGAACTTATGTCTGTACCAGCAGCTCGCTTCAGGTCTCCCTTGAGCTTCACCTTTTCTGCCTTTTCCTTCTTCACATTGAACTTTGCAAGTTGTTCTTTTCTCTCTGCCGCTCCCTTTTTGGCAAGCTCAGTCTCCTTTTCTGTGTACTCTGCGTCTTCCGCGTCGCGCCCTTGAAGCCATTCAAGGAGTTTGATTTCCCGCCCGTACACCGTCTCACCCTCTTTTCCCTGAGGCGTCTCCAACACGATTGGGATACCTTGGAGCCGTTCAAAGTTTGCAATGAGGCGGAAGCACTCGAGTCCCAAGAACCCGAGTCCAAGCTGTTGGTGGAGGTCGCGGTTTGCTGCGAGTGGCGCTTTGGAGTCGTTCAAGTGAATCGCAGCAAGGTATTCCCAGCCAACCACCTGCTCATATTCTTTCCAGAATGCAGCAAACAGCTCAGGGGTCAGAATATCGTACCCGGCTGCAAATGTGTGGCAGGTATCGATGCACACGCCGATTCGCGACTTGTCTTCGACCAAATCGATCACGTCTCGAAGATCCTGAAGCGTACTGCCGATCAAGTTTCCGTGCCCAGCCATGTTTTCCACCACAATCCGCACAGACAGCGTGGCTGCGATGGCCCTGTTGATGTTTTTCGCCAATTTGCGAATAGCGTCTCCGCGGTCGCCGTCCAAAGCAGACCCCGGATGGAAGTTGTAGAGTCCTATGCCCAACTGTTCACACCGCTGCAAGTCGTCCAAAAATCCGCCATATGCCTTCTCCTCCTTGTCCGGGTCCGGGTTGGCGAGGTTTATGAAATACGACCCGTGCGGCAACACGTCCGTCTTGGGGTCATAGCCGTGGGCAGCGCAAAGCTTGGCAAAAAGCTCAATCTCGGCCGGCTTCATGGCCGGCGACACCCACTGACGCGGCAGCTTGAGAAAGAGCGCAAAGCTGTTGGCACCAATGTTAGCAGCGTGGGTCACCGCCTTCGAGACTCCACCGGAAGCGCTCACGTGCGCTCCAAACTTGTAGGGCCCGGGGGTTTTCACAAATTCGGCATCGTTTCCAGCAGCTGTGGTATTGGGTACTTCGGATGCATTTTTCTTCGTAGTAACGCGCTTCTTCGGAGCCATAGCGAGTGTACGAGACTGATTGTAGAATGTGGGGGCGAGATCCAAAGAGCAATTGGAAAGAAAACGAGACTGCTGCGAAACAACAAAAGAGTGTATACCTGGCACAAGGACACGAGGAGTCGAACGTGAGTATACGATACCAAAGCAACTAAGCATACGCTGCTAGAGAGTGGCAGAGCAGAGGAAGACTCACGGACTGAGTGCGGAACTTTTCAGAGCATTAGCTGCGAAGGCGCGCGCTCGCTGCAGCTCAGCTCCAGCCGCGTCTATGAAAATTGCAGCCACTGTCGAGCATCACGCTGCTGCCCCTCCAGAACAGCCAGAAGCTTAGTCTGGCTAACATGTTTGAGCTACTCTCTGTGGGTGGCTCTTTCTGAGAACAGCTTGAAGCAGTGAGCTCCACGGAAGCGGAGTCGGCAGTCCACGAAGCGAGACTAGTTCACTTCAGAATACTACATACAGAGGCCTCTACAGAGTGGGCCCTTCAGGGACCACTGTGGCCCTGCGTTAAACTTGTAACGGGTCTCTATACCTAATGGGACCCTATACCTATTGCTATACACCTTAGAGAAGGTCCTCGGTGCTTTTGACGTACACGCGCTTGGCCAGGTCGGTGAACTTCTCCTTTCTCTTTATCCTTCTGTCTTTTTCGATCTGGGCGCGTGATTTCGGCTCCTGTGGTCCTGGGGCAGCCACCACATTTGAGTCGAACTGTTTGCGGGTGCGAAGAGCCGGGTCGCACCATGCAAATGCTGCTAAAAGTGTGTAGTACGCGTCATTTCCTGCGTTGTGTAGATATGCGTGCGGGATGTCTGCAAGACGTAGCACCTGCCGGAGCCCACCGCCCTGTTGTCCGTGCGAGAGCTGGTAGATCCGGCTGGTGTCGACGATCTGCATATCCTGTGGGAACTCCACACCGATTGTCTTGAGCCACTTGATGTCGCCACCAATGTTGTGGCCCACAAACGCCGCACTGCTGCCGCCACTGGTCGACAACTCTTCTGCCAGGCCAAAATACTTCCCTATCATGTCGTTGATGAACCGCTGCGCTGTCGCCTCACGCATCACATGACTGGTTCCTCCGACAAAGTTGTCCTTATTGTCGGGCACATAATGTCCGTTCATCCGCAGAGCACTCTCCTCTACGATTATGTGGTACAGCTGTATATACGGCAACGTCAGAAGAAGCTGGTCACGTGGATCATAAACTGAGATGCCAATCTCAGTCACCACGTTATTGTTGCCCTCCCACGCCTCCACATCGAAGCAAAAGAGCGGAGTCTGGCGTCCATGCACCCTTTCCATCACTTTTCGGAGCTCCCTCTGTTGCGAGATGTTCATCGCAAATTTTGTGCGTGCAAAGTACTCCTCGATTTGGGTGCGAAGGGCCCCGCTCACTATGGATTCTACCGTGTGCTCTCCGTTACTACTGTTGCTGCTGCGATCGCATGCACCGGTATTTGAGGACCCTTTGGGACCCTTGTTATGGCGCCTTCGTTGGTTACGCAGAGAAGACTTGGTGCTGCTGTTGCTACCGCTTCCATCGGCACTCGTGCTGCCGCTGCTTGGCTCGCTCATGAAGTTGTCGCCGCGGGGAGGCGCGCGCTTAGCTGAAGGAATAGGCGAAATTACGGGCGGGGACACAGATGATATAGTTCTCAAGAAAGCGCTCCGCTGGATAATCGACGTGGACGCTATCTGTCGAAACATATACGACTCTGGAGAAATGTGCTGAGCGATGGCCCTTGGCGGTCGAGACTGCCAAAGTTATATCGTGATTCATATGCAGGATCCACGTGCGATGCCCTGGACTCACGGCGGTATCTTGTGGAGGGAAGTTCGAAGGGTTCTGATGATGTTTTGGAAACACGAATGTCTCTTGTAGTGCCTCCTGACCAAGGAGAGTCTGTCTGGATGGTTTTCTCATCGGAAAAGCTGTGCCACAAAGTGGCCCGTGAGAGTGAAACGTAGCCCCGATTGAGACCAATTGATCCGCTGGAATGCTGGTTTCATGAATCCCAGCGGCAGAATCGAATAGGAATCAGGCTTTTTTTCACCTCTTGTCCCGCTGCTGGTGACCACTGAAGCAGTTGCTAGTCACTCAAGATCTGGCTGCAAATCACGTGACTGTACTTACCAACTGGCTAAGTATTGGGTATCACCTGAGCGGTTAAGGTATGTGCGAGGTCACTAGCACACCTATCCCTATCTCTCTCTTGTAACCTGTAGATCTGGTCTATCGTCTAGTTGGTAGCCTTGCTCGCCCTCCGCCTCGCTCCTAGTCTCATCTATGACCTGCATATACTCCGATATGGAAGATGAGAAAGCTGCTACTATCGCTACTCAGCAGCACTATACTGTTTCTCTGTTGGCAATATGGACGAAAGGATAAGCACTCTCAGAAACAAGCCTCTGCTTGAGACCATTGGGGAGGTGTTGCAGAAGTATCGCGACGAGAAACTGTCCTCGGCGACACAGCTTCAGCTTGTTACTGCGTTGCTTGACTGCACAATACCAGATGTGTACCTACAGATGTCCCCAGCTTTGAAGCGGCTCGTAGTTGGGAATTTAAAATCGGTCATAGGATTGGGTAATGTAGTAGCAAGGTTGCTGGCTGTGGCAGAGGCACCTAGGAAGTCATTTGAAGCGACTGCGTCGTCCACGTCTGCACATGTCCAGCTTTTGTTGGACGTTCTCGAAGACATCCTTACCCCAAACCTCACAGCTGATTTGGTCCAAGCCTCGCGAGCACTAGAGCTCAAGGAACTTGATAAGCTTCTTTACAAGGGAAAGTGTTACAGTGTGGTAAATGAGGTGTACGCGCGGCTTCCTGATTTAGCGCTGCCAGTGGAACTGAGTCCCTTTCGGTCCATAGAGGGCTACCTCCAACTTTTGAGCGTGCAGATACTTAATATGCTAAAGAGAGATGGCGAGTCAACGCGACAAGCCTGTAGTTACATCACGTCGCTCTTTTCTTTCCACGAAAGGAGTACCGCTGTCTTCTTTCTGTTAGTGTTTACACAAGAGAACTGGCGGTACTACAGAGATGTCTTTGCAGCGATGCGTGGGTGGGAAAAGAAGACGCAGGTGGGAAAGCTATTCGGGTGGGTTGCATCCAAAATGATGTCCTATTATAGCACCAGTGGTGGCAGTCAAGTGGAAACAATTCGCTCACTCGCCAGTATCATTCATACTCTTGCATTCCCACCCCTCGATGAGCAGCTTGTGGAGAAAGTGGTTCTCCACTGTTTGCAGCCTCTTAATAGTCTCTTGGCGACTATTGCCGACCGTCCTCTCGCCCATGTCAAATACCTTTTGGGAGTGTTTGGTGACGTTCTGCTTATCAAACTGGAGCCTATAACCCACCAGGCATCTCGGACTGGCCTACTCATATACATGCTCAAACGACTCAACGCTCTGGAAGTGACTTCTCTTCTGCAGAGCAGAGAGTTTCTTGATGCCATCAGCAACCGACTTGGATCGTTTTCTAGTGCTGTGAAATGCATGGGTGTCGTTGTGGCGGACACGGTGTGCACCTTGAGCGGACAATCCAAGATCTTCAGTATGAAAGACCTTGAAGGATATGAGAACTTGGGGACAGATGCAGTCGAAGGAGCTATGATTGCAGAGGAGAAAGCGTGGAATTATTTAAGTCAACAAAATTCATGGGGAGAGAAAACACGGACTGACAACTCTCGCCCTGTTGAAAGTGTAGTCTCCGCACAAAACTGGACTCATAAGGAGGTCGTTAATGTCAATGAATCTGATTCATCAGATTCAGACGACGATGACCCCACCGTCGAACGCCGTACAAGGCTCACTGCCCCCCTTTATGTGAAGGATCTACTCTCATATATAGCGGTAGATGTTGCCAAGGACCCGCTTGCCCTGGAGAAGCGTACTCTAGCTTTAAAGACCGCACCCGTTCTTCTTCGTCAAAAGGCGGCATTTGGCTCTGAAGTTGCACTCTATGCGGAGGATCTTCTCACCAACTTGATTGCCATGACGAATCATTTTGACGACAAGGATTTTGATGCCATGAGACTCGACGCCTTGGTTGCGGTGCTTGTCAGCTTCCCGCGTTCAACTCCGTATTTGGTGATGCTTCTCTCGACAGGGGACTACTCATTGCAGCAACGAATGACTATATTAACTACTATCTCCTTGGCTGCCAGAGACCTCAGGGGCTTTGGCCAGGAAAGACTCGTTCCATCCTTCCCAACAAAGAAACTTCCCCAGGGGATTCACGATCGGTTCTTGAATGGTGCACACCAGCAGCTTCTAGGAAGTCAGGCTAACGATGAGTACTCCTTTCGTGCACTTGAAGAAGCCGATCGCTCCGTCCAGAACCGCTTACTTAGCGATATTTCCAAAGACTTTAAGGAGCTCTCGGTTGGTAAAATACAGTGGGAGTCAAAACGGCTCAAAGAAAGCCAGCATGAACCTCGACTGTCTCAGTCTCACCTGTCACAGAATGGTAACTACTCAAAACTCATTGGTCCACAGTTTTATTTCCCACTAGTGAATGCTTGGTATGGAGCCACAGGGGACGGCGCGGGTATGACAGCTGGATTCAGCATAGGCCACTACTCCACGGTTCTCACCGCACACTATATTAAGACACTCACACTCCTCTTGCACTGTGCATACCCGTCGTCTCCGCACTTAAAGGACATGACACATGAATTGCTCCACATCCTCGCAGGCTTGGCATTGCTGGTGACTTCCGAGCAGGTTCAGTTAACAGAGAGCATTGTCACTGGGTGCTTGCTCGTATGCGATATTGCGGATGGGCAATTCCTAGTGACTACATACCACGACGAGCTAGGAAGGATTCAAAGCTGGTTGACGGCAAGCTGGGAGCTGATTATAGATGACCGCATAAAGAGTTTGGCAGCAGGATTACTCCTCCGCTTGAACCAGCTCCTGGAGAACAACGAGCGCCTCATACTTGATCAAATCAACGCCGTATACTGAGCTACGAAGCCGTATTTGTGGTAGCAGTCCCCAGTGCCCGAAGATGCCACCCACTAATAAGTTGCGGCAGCGCCGCTGGTGGTGAGCTTCCTGGAGCACGCACACACACACGCTCTATTCTAGCCGTTCCGTGCCTGCTTCGAGCACTTCCTCCGAGTCTCTACATGTACTTATTTTTGCATAACTATTCAAAAGTCTATAATCGTAGTCGTAAGTTCGTTAAATTGCTGCCCAGGAGTTTACAAGGATACAAGAGCTGCACCGACAGCCCCTGCCAAAAGCACCTTCCAGGATCCTTCCAAGTTGCTTTCTGCTCTGATTGCGCCCGAGGTTGAGTTTTTCGCGTGTACAGACGGTATAGCCAGAGACGTCAAAGATCCCAGGACAGAAGTGGCTGAAGTGGCTAAAGTTGCTGGTTCCCATTTTGATTGACTTCCAGTAAACCCCCATTGGTTGTAAGTGACGTGTGTAGTGGCTGTCTCGTCTGAGGAGGCACGAGTCACGTCCGTTGCAGTCGCAGCCGCAGACGCAGCGGCAGTTGCGGTTTTCTCTGTGTGTGTAGCCGCCGAGATTAAATCAGCGGCAGTAGTTGTGTCTATTTTCTTGTCGGTAGTGACTACTGTAGATACAGCAGCAGCCACCGACTCACTGTCCTCACTACCGAAACTTCCGGAGTCTGCTACCACAATAGTAAGGAGTTGAAGCGCAGTCAAGGCAACGACAACACGGGTACCAAAGGAATTTAAATTAAGAGACATCGCTGATTTTATTTGGGGAAACACGAAATAAAGTTTATCGAAGGTTTGTGGATCGGAATGAAGATCACCAGTGGGTTTCACATCCCCAAACTGGTATTGCAGTCGGAATGTGCCACCTACTTATACATGTGACAACGAAGGAGTGGAACCAGCAATGTGCTAGCTTTTCTGGGGTTGTGTTTACTACTCACACACGAAATACTTCCCTGCCAGCCACGCGACAGGAGATTTATCGCTTCCATTAAGCGAGCTAGGGCGAAAAGGGGATCAATTTTTCACAGCCATTCTCAGTGTCGCCCAATTAGTCCAATTTGTAAATATTGCAGCCAGCGCTGCAGACGCACCTTTTAGCGCGGCGCAGATGTGGATCAGAAGGATTTTGATCGAGCGAGCAATCGGTGGGGGAGGTGAAGAAGCCGGGGGAGGTTGGGTCGACTAGAAGTGTGACATCTGGGTGTGTAGAGGTTCTTTTGAAGATGGCGATAGGGGATGATTGGAAAAAGTTTCGAGAAAGATAGGACATAACGGCCAAAAAAACGGCAACCCAATGGATGTACGTTGGGGCCGTTTGCCCATCAGCAGAGCGATATCCAAATCACTATTCTCCAGCTGCACAATGACGATCTCCGCGTCATAGAAGATCAGCTCCGTCCAGTCCGCGCAACAAACACGCTGCTGGTTGTCGTGTTTACATCGGCTTCGATGCAGCAATCCGGCAGCTGAACGCGCATGAACGATGCGGCCGAGCTGTCAAAATAGCTGCGAAAAAAAGGCACCAGAGTTGTCTTTGGTGCCACATGTCTTTGGTGGTAACTCACCAGCCAGCCAGTCGTATGTAGCGTGTTAGCTTCGGTCGTCCTATCGACTATTCAACCATGTATCAGTGCGCTTTGTTTCCTCGTGCTCCACAATAGCACCCTTCTCTTTGTTCACAATTACCTGGATTGGAAACATGTACACTTTCGTCACTGCTCTCGGTCGTCAGTTGACAAAGGAGGCAGTTGCTCATGAGTCACGTCCTCGATTCCTGATAGATTTGCGTCACGTCAAAGTAGTCACTTACAAGTGTCTGCATTGTAACTCCACGAGCACCCGATCTGGCATCAAGCAAACGGCTGCTAGGCTACTGGCACTCGCAACTCACTTAGCTTAATTCACTTACATCCTACTACGCTACAGGTAGCAATACTGGGAGATTCAGTCCACTCCACTCAGAAACTCCACGAAGACGACTCCACGAAGACGACCACATGGGGCGCTTCTCAGCACGCAAATCGCCATGATTGGTAATTACTTTGTGCGCGCACTAGACTCATTTTACTACAGTAGCTTTCAAAGGCGTATATTTTGTTAGCTAGTCCTAGACGGCCTAGTGAACAGACAAGTTCCCACTCACTCTCCTAACAGCTTTCGAAACAATACCTAACCAGTGCACAAATCTTTCAAAGTCCTTGTCTTCGATGGCCTCCCGTAATCCTGGGAAAGTCTGACCTTCGTACCCTGTGAAGCGGCCGCTAGCAAAAACTATGTGCTTAAACCATTCTCTCTTGTGAAGTCCCTTGGAGTGCAAGAAGTTTCTTTCGTAGTACTGAAGTTGTTTGTTGTGGCCCTTAATCTGGAAATACAACCGGATCCGCTGCCACCAAGTGAAAGAGTCCCTCTTGTCATATTCGTCCTGAAGAAGTGCCGACTTTTCGTCAAAGAGAGTCAGAATGTTGTGCAACAGACGGAGGTCCTCGAGGGTGGTGGAGAGGATGTCACCAAGCGTTGCTTCACGGTGGTGCTTCGGCCCCACCATAATCATTCCATCGTGGTGTGGACACTTTGCAAGCTTCATGTACTCGCTAAAGGGGAAAGACGCGTATCCTGGGCGGGCCAGGTAGTAGCCATTGGTCACTTCCGTGATATACTCAAGCTCCTCATCGTCAAATGTGAGGTAGTCTTCCCACACATTGTCTCCCTCAACTTGTTTGCCCAACCACGCGGGTGGGATAAGTGACACAGTCTGGTTGTAGTAGTGGATCAAGTCGTTACTAACATCCTGCAATTGGAAATCAATCAATTGATGTTCGCTCAATTCCAAAATGGCCAGTCCCAAGAATCTGGCAAGTACATTGTGGTATACAAACCCTGGGTCACCGTACTTTTCGATCCAGTGGAATGAGTCGTAGTTTGAGTGGTAATGGTACACAGGTCCATTTCCAGAGTTTCCAAAACCCACATCGACTGACGGGATTCCCAAGTGCTCAGCAAACACCGTGTAGTCCGAGCCGGATCCCAAGTTCCGGATATTTCCGCCCCTGTGCTCGTTGAAATGCTTAAAGAGCGACTGCTTCTCATCCGGGTGCTGTACTTGCTTAAGCGCCTTACGGAGCACGTGGTTGAGAGTTGGAGTTGCGGAAAGGCCCAAGATTTTACCAGTTGCGGCAACGTCAACGTTGAAGTACGCAACAAAATCCTTTTGCAACCGCTTCGAGGCATATTCGCCAAATTCAGTGGATCCAAGCAATCCATACTCTTCACCGTCCCAGCTAGCCAAGACAATAGTACGCTTGAACTTGTAACCTGCAGCTTGCAAGGCACCAAATGCACGAGCCAACTCTAAAAGAGCAGCAGATCCAGAATTTGGGTCTCCTGCACCGCCCTTGATCCAGGCGTCTCTGTGGTTACCGATAAGGATGGCCTCGTTCTCAATTTCACCCTTGATCTCACCGTACACATTCCAGAGTGGAGTGATGGTGAAGTTCTGGTGGTTATAAAGGTTGAGAGACACGTTTGGGTTGGGTCCAATCGAGTAATCAAATCCATCAAGACCTCCCTTCCACAGCTTGTCGTGGTTCTTTGGCCCATGGCCGTTGAGCTTCGCCAAAATCGGCTTCACTTCACGGTACAGGATCGGCAACACCGGAATCTTACCAATACTGGCGTGTGGATCTTGTCTTTCCACGCCTGGTTTCAGTGCGTACCCTGGCGTGGTTGGGTCTCCAGGGGCAGCACCTTCACCACCCAAAAATTGCACAGATCCTCTCTGAACTGACAGCTCCTGTCTGGCGGGTCCCTTAGGATACTGCTTGTATCCGTTGGCCTCGGTGTACTCTCCGTCATCGCCCGGGTCTGTGTAAAGCAAAACCCCGACGGCACCAGCGTCCTGTGCGAATTTCACCTTGAGACCACGGAAAATGCCGCCATACCGCACAACCGCGATTTTGCCGGCAACTTCAACGCCAAGCAGCTTCAAGTGTTCGAAATCCTCCTTGCTACCGTAGTTGACATACACGTACTCGGCGGTCACGTTACCATTGGCTGCATAACCCAAAAATGTAGGAACCAACCCTTCACCGCCTGTGGTTTCGTCCTCTTTGAGCTCGTCCTCTTTTAAGGGCGCCTGGTAGAGCACAGACCCGTTCCCGGCACTCAAGAGCTTCAAGTCGTGGTCCAAGGGATACGACACCAAAATGTCGTACGTGTCCACTTCGGCCGTGAATCCGTACTCCTCAAACTTCTGGCGAGTAAACTCAACCAAATCGTACGCCGTGCCGGCGAGATGCGAGTTGGCGGTGTAGATTTTAGACCAATTGGACGCGAGGTTGGTGTCAAGCGCGTTGAAAAAGGGTGCAAACTGAGACGCCGTGTCGGCCTCGTTGTCCGCAGAACCAATTCTCCCGATACCACTGTCCGTAGTGCCATACTCGGAGCCAAAACCATAGTTGAAACTGCTATAGCGGCCAATAAGAGTCACAAATAGATTGACCGCTGCCAAAAACACCAAAAGCCTAACGACCCACTTCCGGCGACTCTGCTTCACCGGAGTCGCTTTCACCTCGATAGGTTTCTCACCGAGAAGAGCCTCGTCTAATTCCTCGGAATCGTAATACTTCCCAGTCATAGTTAGAGATGAAAGAAGCAAAAATCCACAAGTAAACACACCGAGGGGCAAAAGTGGCTGCTTATACGTTAGGGGGGGCTCACATGTGGCGCTCCTGCAGGTAATTGGAGCCGCAGCATATTTGGAAATTGCGATAACACGCGCGCCAGGGGCCTGCATCGTCTGAGTTGCTGCGTTGGGGACCCTTTGGTGGTACGAAGGTTTGCCGGTGCCGGGGCACCTCGTTAGGGGCAAAAATGCTCCATTTGCGGATCTGAAAAACAGCTAGTTATGGGTGTTGTAAATAGGACCACACATGTGTATGGCTTGGATTTGACTTCGCGGGGAGAACACTATATCATTAAACTGTTACGGAATACCACTAGGGGTAAAATTACTAAAAAGTCAGATCAATAGCACCAAACTAGCTCCAACACTTCAAAACTGCCTAGGATCATCAACTGCTAGAGTCGACACTGGCAGCTGATGCTGAAAGGCGGTGGAATGAACGGATTTCGCTAGTGATCCATTTCGTGGTGTACGGGTGTATTTGCAGCCACTCTCTGGTGGTGGAACAGTGGCTCGCTAGCGTCTCCGGTTGCGCTCCCTACAGCATCCATATTAAAGAATGATCTGGCCTAACACTCCATGACCTATCATCTCTTTTGGTTTCTATCAGGCTGAAAACGACATTTCCACCGAGATTGTTTGTATGATCACTTGAGTATTTTTGGCCCCATTTTAGCGCTTATGTCCAATCATGACAGAGAGAGTCAAAGAGGGATACACACCCACACGAAGCAGCCAAACACAACGCCACGCACCTAAAGTGACTCAATGAAAATACAACCATTTAGCTCATTAAAGATACGTTAGGTTTCAAAGACAAGTTCACAATGTGAACATACATCGTCTCCCCGACATTACGAAACTGGAACACAAATCATTCAAGGAACCTCTTGGTGGCCAAGCTGGCTAAGGCGCGAGACTGTAATGGTAATTGTTATCTTGAGATCGGGTGTTCGACTCACCCCCAGGAGATTCTTTCTTTTTTTTTTTACTTTTGTAAGTGCTACATCCATACAAGCTGGCACCCTGCGCTCCGATAGGGACTAACATGGTTCTGTGCCGATGACAGACCCCCGAAGTAACCTCGACTACACTCTGGGATTTCTCGTTTACGCATCGAGCTTGTTTCCCCCACTGAAGTCTCTGCCTAGGGGCATCTCATCACGTGCAGCCTTAGCCTGCAGGGGGACGATTTTTTTTGCACCCTGCGATGCCCTTCAGTAGGGGGCCCGGTACAAGGCGCTCCTAAAGACCGCTCTCTTTCCCGGTCCTAAACCACGAAAACCCACCAAACAGCCGCCATGCCCTCCAGAAACTCCATTAACAGGCCCAAAGATAAACTTATCCGCAACGGACACGCAGCGGCCATAGGTAAAAAGAGATCGGCGCGTGCTAGAGCTGCGCCTAACACGCGGTCTTCCACTTCGAGATACAACACGGACGAGTCTACAGCACACAAACCATCGGAGTCGTCGTCGTTGGCGTTGTACACGGGCCGCACTGTGCAGCCGACGGGAGTGATCACAAACACTTTGTCGAAAAAGAGAAGCAAGAAGATTGCCAGAAACCAAAAGTACATCGACAAGAGAAACGAGCAGTTGAGCATCGACGTCGCAGCCAAGTCCGAAGAGGCCATGGAAGTGGACGCAGAAGCACGTGAACTGCAAACAAAGAAGCCCACCGTGTTGGAAACAGTCAAGCAGGCGTTGTGGGCTGTCGTCGCAGACGGTGCCAGCGAGGGCTTGGTCTTGGGCGAGGGCTCAGGCACCACTTTGGGTGTCCAGGCTTTCTAGGCATGCCTTCAGCTGCCTCTGTATACTAGCATTCAATACATTTTCCGTAATTACCTGTAGCTGCTCTCCGAAGAGGGCAGGTGGGCCCGTTCTCCCGAAGGGTGGCCCCTCAACGGAGTTGCCCCGCGGGAGCGCCGCCGGAGGCACCAGTAGCCCGAGCATTTGCTGATGGCCCTGCCGGGGGCACGCTGTCCGCTCCGCTCGGGCCACTTCGTGGAGACCACTGCGTGGGGCTGTTCTCCCGAAGGGAGGCTCCTCAACGGAGTTGCCCCGCGGGAGCGCCGCCGGAGGCACCAGCAGCCAGCGCGCGGTGACGCCCCACAAGACGCGCCTCTCGGCGGCTACAGTATTGCTTACAAGTTTGTGTATTGGGGAGCTAAGTGAGTAGACCCTTGGCGGTCAAGTTCTTGGACACGTGCGAGCGCAAGAGCTCGATCATTTCACGTGGGTCTGTGGCTTTGAACACGGCTGTGCCGGCCACGATCACGTTGGCGCCTGCCTCGGCTGCCGCTGGGATGGTGTCCTTGCCCAAGCCTCCGTCCACCTGGATGTCCAACTTTGGAAATTTGGCCCGGAGTGCCTCCACTTTGGGCATCATTTCTGGCATGAATTTCTGGCCGCCGAATCCGGGCTCCACTGTCATTATGAGCGCCATGTCGAGGTGCTCGGCCAACGGGTACAAGACGTCCACCGAAGTCCCTGGCTTCACTGCACACGCAGCACGCATGCCGTGCTCCTTGATGAGCTTGACGAGCGCAACAGGGTCTTTGGTGGCCTCGTAGTGGAACGTGTACTGGTCGCCGCCAGCTTTGGCAACTTCGGGCACCCACTGCTCCGGGTTGGCCACCATCATGTGGCAGTCAAAGAAAGACGCCTTTTCGGTGGACCGCGGGATTGCCTTGCGCAAGCTGTCGATGATCGGGGGGCCCAACGAGATGTTGGGCACAAAGTTTCCATCCATCACGTCAATGTGAAGCCAGTCGGCCCCGTTGTCGTACATGCGGTGACAGTTGCACCCCAAGTTGGCGAAATCAGAGGCGAGAATTGAAGGCGCGATAATTGGCTTGACCATGTCTGTGTGCGTATGTGTGGGAAAGGAAAAGTAGCCTTTCATCCACAATTGACCTGCCCATACAATAAATTCCAGCGCCAACCCCCACCCGCCAGTGGCTCCTGCCCGTCGGAGCTGGGGGAACCGCACACTGCGGGCAATGTCGAACGTCACGTGACTAAATACAGACCTGGATATGGGCCCGTACGCTTGCCCCCTTGGGCTCTTGGTGATGTTCACAACCCGTACCTCCGGCGAGGTCTGTAGGCGAGCCTACCTAATTCACGTAGTGGTCCACGGTGTTAAGGGGGGGGGGGGGGGGACCCC